>VZTF01000015.1:78017-101711 GCA_013397755.1 Cnemophilus loriae
GGGTTCCGGAGCCTAAGGGTTGGATCCCCAGCGTGTCCTGAGCCTTCAGGATTGATCGACAGGGAGTTCCGAGCCACTCCCAGCCCATCCCGAAGCAGTAGCATTTCTCAGGCTCCTATGGTTGTAGCAATTGTTTTATTGCTGTGGTTAATAAAGGTAAATTACCTTCTTTCAGAAATCCATAACCTGTCATTCCTTCTGTGAGGTTGTGCCAGGTGTGTTCTTGGAACAGGAGCTCTTTATTTGGATACAGAAGTTGTTTTAAGTAAATTAAACATCCAAATTCTCTAATTTGCTGGGAACTGAAGGTATTTTGCATTTTTGAGGTAAATAGATCCACTTTTGGTCCCTGGCTGCTATACCTTGTTAAGAATTGGGTGTGTTTAATTTGTAATTAAGTAATATTTATATGTGCCAGCCTGTCATTGCTTCTTAGACTATTCTATACAAAAGGTATGTTACAAAAACATATCCTCAGTTTTCCTAAGAAATTCTTAGTGATCTGTTTTCTCACAGACTTAACATTTAAGCCTGTGTTTTGTGAGTTAAAATCAAAAGACTAATTCCTTCTGAGACCAGAACTGCTTCTTGGGCCTTGTATTCTGCCTTTCATTCACTTGTTTTAATGAAAAAAGGCCAAGTGAATCGCTTTAATGACTGCATAGCTGATTTGCGGTGTCTGTGTATGTGCATTGAAGTTATTAATAATTATTAATGCCTTAAAGATTCCTGCATATTTTTCTCATAATTTGATTTAATTTAACAGTTGGCTGAGCATCTGAAATGGGACAGATTTAGGATCCCTTCTGTTTGCAATTCCATGAGTTCCTTCAGGACTAGGACCTGCATGTGCTGTCTAGGCTGTTGTGCTGGTGCTGGGCTGGAATTGGGAATTACACCTGCATCCTTGTCCATTTGGAAGGCTCTCCAGACCTTTCTCTTTCCCTCTGTCTTTGTCCTACCATGCTTAGCTCTAGTTCTTCATATTTTTCACAACAGGGATAATGTGGAATGGTCAGAAGAGCAGGAAGCCAGTGCCAGGAGTAAAGTTCAAGAGAACAGCTCACAACTATTGCCACAAGATAAACAAGGTACTTTTGGAGAGTGTCCTCATGCGAGTCTTGGCTTTGTGGCAGGAATGGAACTGTCTGGCTAGAGCCACATCAGAACATCATTAATTCCTCCCTTCCCCCTCTCCCAGTCACTCAGAAGGCATTAACATGTGTTTGATAATGGGAAATGAAGGGGGAGGAACCTTTCTGTTCTTAATTTACCTCTCTGTGACTCTTCCACCTTCTCCGGAGACTCCTCCTGGTTGGGAGGAGTCGGATTGGGTTGAGCTTCTTTGTCATGTTGTGTATGTTAAATATTGTTACTGTTCGTTGTCAACAAACCTCTCTGAGTGTGGAGTTATTGCCTCTGCTTATTTTCGCTCTTTAAAACTTAATTGCTAGTAGCCAGCCTCTTTTTGCTGGCTTGCTGTGGAGTGAGCCCTGATCCAAGCTGATTTTCTCTTTAAAGGGTCTGATAAAGTAGTGTCCATACGTGTCTCTGAGGAGTGAACAAACTGCATGAGAACAATTTCATCAGAGAAAGAAAAATTATTTTATCTTGATTGTCTATCCTCAGATAGACAGCAAAGGAATTCCAAAGTTTTTATTTTATTTGGCTTAAAGGATATTTATCAATCCAAAATGCAGAGCTTACCTGTGACTGAATCAAGCTCAAGGTGCTCAGCTCTGTGCTTGAGTCATGGTTGAAGCTGTTCTGAGATGGTTAATGGTGCATTTCCTCCACACCTGGTAGAGATCATCCAGTCTCTCAAATGATGGTGAAATGGTTCTTAGGTGTGATAAGAAACTTGTCTGATGATGATCTTATACCCTGCTGAGCTCTAGGGTGGATCTGCTCCTTTTGTTCAAATTAAATTGAGTGTGTCACCCGTAGATGATGCTGAGCACTACTGGAACTATTGAGACATTTCCATATAGCTTCCAGTTGTGTTCACAATAGCAAATTTAATTACACCAAAGAGTAACCCTCCTAATTTCCTGGACTCCTAGAAGTATCCAGCAGTTTTCCATTGTGATGCCCATTGTGTTGAGTTCATTTTAAAATCTGGTTAGCATTAAAGGGTGCTGTCTGTCATGCTTTGAGAACCTATATACAACTAGGAAATTGTGGAGCAATTTGCTGTTGGAGCAGTTTGTCAGAGCTCCATGATGTATTTCCCAGACTGAACAATGGATGCCAGTCAAATGTTGATGGTTACTATTCGCTGGGAATCATGTGCAGACAATGGGATGGCTGAAAAGTAGGGAAGGCAGCCCAGGCAAATGTGCCTGAAGGGTCTGGTAATTTGAGAATCAGAATGTCCAAGGAGGAGAACAAAGGCAGAGTTTTGGTCATTATTGCTGTATTATTCTGTGGACTTCTTGGGGATGTCAGGATTTGTTCTGAAGAGGGAGGGAAGCTCTGTGGGTGTGTGGAAGATGTGTCTCTTGGCTGGGAAAAGAAAGAGAAGGAAGTCCAAGTTTCTTGGTTTCTTTTTGAGGCTCCATAATTAGCCCCCTTGCAATTCAGGAGGTCCCTGCTTCAAGTCTTTGTGAACAGTTACTTTTGTTTGCCTTTCTTTTGCAGAGTGAAGGGGTGAATATGGGCTTGGCATTGGGGGTGTGCTTACAAAGGTGAGCAGAAAGTCAGGAGTCTTTATCAGAAAAGTCTCTGGAGGAATCTGGCTTGCACACCGATGGTAGTGTGAGCTAATACCCCAAAAAGAGGCTGAAACAAGTATGATGTGAACTCTTCTGGCTGGAAGTCTTACTGAAAAATTTACATGCTCATATTTTCGCCTAAATCTGTTTCTTGTATGATCTTTGTCAGTTGGCCCTTGATTTTCTGTATTTATATTGTTACTGATCCTTTATTCAGGGCTTTGAAAACGCCAGGCTCCAAGGTAAATGAGCTTTAAATAAAGCTTCCCCACATGTGGTTTGGAGTATAACAGCTCTTCAATAGCATCCAACAGAATTTCACAATAATGTAACAAAGGAAGAACACAATGTCTTGTTTACCAGTGTAATGTGGCAAAAACGTGGGCAATCCAAAATGGCTAGGCTGGAATTTTGTCCCAGCATCTCAGGTAAGCACTCCACTACAGTCAGACTGCCATGGGATTGTTGGAGATAAGCGGGAATCAGGATTTGGTATTTTTGTTAGGTGAAAGAGCGTTTCAGCCCCGGAAGCATTGCATATTCCTGCTAGTACATGGGAGAAAGACAGTTCAGGACAGAGCGTGCCAGGGTTTGGATCAACAGCACTTCTTCCAGCATCAGCAGTCACTGTGCAAATAGTGAATTGACCTGGCCCTGCTCACTGTGACCAAAAGTGAAATTATGGCATGAACTTACTGCTTATGTCTAATATCAGACATTAAAGTTTCCTTCAGCTTGGGGTTTAAGGACCAGGCTTCTTAAAAGGAGAAAATCCTTGTAGTTGAGGTAAAGAGATTATTTTTATATATAGTTCTTTGTGCTGCAGGGATAGATCCTACTAAAAATAGACATATGACTGATTAGTTCTTCTTCGTTAAAGCCGTTTTTGTCTATATTTGGCTGAGGCTGCATATTTTTCCAGGTGTTCTGGGTTCACTTTACTGTCTCACTTTGCAACAGTTTTATGTTCTTCAGGAAGACTAATAAGTAAACATCCGTTCAGCTAATAACAACCTCCAGTCATTTTTATTCAGTAATGCACTTGTTGCTGTTCAGAGATGTTTGAGGAATTACTTGTTATTGGAATGCAATTGGGATTTCTGACCGTGGATGTTAATGTCTCTGGATAATTCCAAACATAGGATGCTATAATTAGGTGTTAATTCCCAGGACAGAGAACTCATCACATTGATGAAGTCATAGAAAGTCGCTTTAATGTGTAGCTTCCCATGGAAGAAATAGTTCCCCTTGACTGTACTTGATCTCAAATCTGTGAAAGTGTGTGGAAATAAGTTTGCAGGTGACTCAAATTTCACTTGATCAGGGCTTCGTAAGAGCTATTCCAGCTCCCTGTAATACTCATCTTGCTCCTGGAATGACCCATTTGATGTGAAAGTGCTGCTGCTCAAATTAATTCTGTTCATCTTTAGCCTGTCCACCTTAGCTCTCCACTGGTACTTTAATGCAGTGGTCGCTGTCGGCTCCCCTCTTTTGTTTTAGTTCATAAATGTGTGATGCTCTGACACACACGGAACTATGGAAAGCAAACTATGGAAAGTTGTCTGGACTGGACTGCAGCAAAACATGGAAAACATGCTGTCCTGTAATCTGGAGGACTGCATAAATTCTAACTGAGCTTCTGCCAGGCCTGGAGAGTTGACTAATTTTTCTGTTTCCCCACCTGAAAATAGTAGCGGTGTGTTGGATAGGAGCTTTCAGCTCCAGGCAGCTCTCACAAAATTCCTTAGCAGTTGTGCTTGACACTTAACGTCACCAGGCTCCAAATTAATTGTTCCAGTGAACTGAACAAGTTAGTTTTAGAGATGGAAGTAAAACCTGGATCTCTTCATTCCAGTCTCCTTCAAAGAGACTTTTTCTGTTGCCAGCTTCTTTTAAATCCTACCAGGAGACAGAGTTTCCTCTTCTCTCTCTTTTCCCTTTTTAAGTCTTAACAAAGTGACTGTGAGGACATAGACTGAGTGTTTATGTGGGATTGCAAATTTCAATAAAGGTGATTTTCAGTCAGCAATCTCACTTATTAAAGCAGGTTGGTGCATAGATATCTGCAGTGATCCCTCATTCTCTGAACTGATTAAACTGTGAGACATTCTGATTTGATATCTGTGATGTGTTTGCTTGTGTTCACAGAGGAATACGAGGTGAATGCTAAGAAATACTGGGATGACTTCTATAAAATCCACGAAAATGGCTTCTTCAAGGACAGGCACTGGCTGTTCACTGAATTTCCTGAGCTGGCACCTAACAGGAACTCAAGCCAAAATGCAGATTCTATGCATGAATTTAGTAACACAGAAGAATCCAACAATGAAGGGCTGGGAAGCTGTGAAAATGGCCATTGCTTATTGGAAACCAGGGCAGAGAGTCAGTTAAACCTGATAAAAAGCCCACCTGGGGGCCGCACAGAGGAGTTGGCTGCACAGAAAGACAGTGAGCTGAGCCAGAGTGATGGGGATTACCCAGGATCAGCTGCATCTTACCGTATATTAGAGGTAAGAGCTGTAAATCAAAGTCACACATGAAAGCCTCCCTTGTGTCAGTGTGACTGGGACATAAAAATATGTATCACTGCCAAACAGCAAGGGAGCAGATGATTGCCTTCAGTCAGTAAAATGCAAAAATCAGAGGCCAGTTTGGAACTGAACTAAATCTGTTGGGATTCTTTTGGTTCAGACTCTGAATTGGCAGACTGCAAGGACCATAAGAAGTTCGCAAGTTTAAAAGCCAAACTATTGCTATCAGATGTTCAAGCAAGCATTGAAAAGTCATCTTTTGAAGAAGCTGGTTCTTCTACTCTGCATAAAGCTTTCCGTTGTCATTTATCTTTTGCATGTTTGTGCTGACTCCTGTTTGCCTTGGGAGGTGTGAAACAAAGCAATGAAGCCAAGAATGTAGAGATGCTCTTGGGTTTGTTCCTTAGGGCTCTTGTGATGACAGGGAGTCCCAGACTGATACGGGCTTTGTCCCAGAGAAGTCTGTGACAATTACAAATATTGGACTCCTGACAGCTGGTTGTGACCTTTTGCTCTGCCACCCCTAGTTGTTCACTGTAGATATTACTGGATTTGTTTAATATTTAGTGTTTTATGAAAGTCCTGCCCTTCCAGGGAGAGTTAGTATGAACTGTCCATCTGATTTTTTAATTTAATCTGACACTTTTAAGATTTCCTCAGACTTCAGTGTTCTCAACATGCCTTTCCTGTCTCACCTGAGCACTTTCAGTAACATCTGTCACTGCAAACCCTCTGTCATGTTTTCTGCCCAGTCTGTTTCAATTTTACTGATTCTTTAAACATTCAGAGGCAAATTCCCCAAACCCAGTTGTGTGAGCCATCATCTCTTCAAATGGGAACAAGTAGAAGGAGTAATTAGAGTAAAGCAAACTTAATTTCTCTGTTGCTCTGATTTTCTGTGGAAGTGAATGTAACTCATCCATCGCCTTTGCCAGTGCTTCAGTGACTCATACTCGTTGTTATGCTTGGGATTCCAGCAAAAACAGCTTTCAAAAGAATAACAATCTATAGCTTGTTATTAAGATTCTGACAAGAACTTGCTTACTGGTTTCCCACACATGTAATCCTGTCCTCAGACCTTAACACGCTTGGATCTTGCAGGGACACTTAAGAATGGTCACTGCTGTGCTCAGCTTTACTCATGAGTTGCTCTTCGTTCCATGGCTGTAGAGAGATGATTGAAAATTATCTGCATGGACGTGCTGAAGGAATTATTTTCACTGTATACATCTGCTCTGTTTATGCAGGTTGGCTGTGGGGCTGGGAATACAGTCTTTCCAATTTTACAAACCAACAAGTAAGTAGTGACAAGACAAGAGGAAATGGCTTCCCACTGCCAGAGGGCAGGGTTAAGTGGGATATTGGGACGAAATTCTTCCCTGTGAGGGTGGGGAGGCCCTGGCACAGGTTGCCCAGAGAAGCTGTGGCTGCCCCATTCCTGGAAGTGTCCAAGGCCAGGTTGGACAGGGCTTGGAGCACCCCGGTCTAGTGGAAGGTGTCCCTTGCCCATGGCAAGGGGTGGGACTGGATGATCTTTGATGTTCTGCCCAACCCAAACCATTTTGGGATTCTGTGAAGTAATTCTCAGTAGGCTTTTACCTGTATGAGATACCAGACTCTGAAAAACAATTGGGAAAATGTTCCATGTGTTCCTAGTTTAGACAATATCAGAGAAACCATTTGCATTTGGCCTATCTTTGCCATCTGCAGCTTCAGGTTATTGTGTTTCGAGCTTGGAAGCCCTTGGTTTTAGATCCAGAAGGAAAAGGAAGCAGTCAGTTCTGTATGAGAATAATGGGCATACAAGAGCAGTGAAATCCACCAGATTTTGCACAGAAACTAAAGCCGAGGATTTCTGGGCTTTGTGCATTTGAAACACTCCTTAATTCCTCGATATAAATGATGAGTTTCTTGGATTTATTGCAGTGACCCAGGCCTGTTTGTTTATTGCTGTGATTTTTCTACAACAGCTGTGGATCTTGTCCAGGTAATCTCAATGGTTACTTACGAAAATGTGGGAAGTATCTGGGGCCAATTGCCCATTAACACAAATCTATCCCAGCTGCCAGTGACTCTCTGGCTGTGCTGGCAGCTTTCTGGTTTTAGCCAGCCCTGGTGCTGACCCTTGCGCTGGGAAATCTGGAAAATGAGCCATCAAAGATTGTAGAAATTAGGGAAGTCAAAGTTCTCAAAATGTCACATTGGCAGCAAACAAGTTAGCCAGATTTTCTTCCCCTGTGGTTGGCAGTACTTTTCTCAATACAGTGTTCTTTTAGCTGAGTAACTTGAAAACAGACTCGAACCTTGAAAACATGCAGCCTATTTTTTTTAACAGGAACTGACGCTGGTTTTGGTTTGTGTGTGTGTTACTGTCACCACAGTTCTGGAACATGGTCTGATTGCTTCTGCACAGGCAGCTGAGGAGGGATCATGTTTGTGGAGCAGAAGGCTGAGGCTGGGATTTAGTCAAAGGACAAATACCACTAATAAATTTCAGGTCAAGGCAGAACTGAGAATATATGAAGTATCAAATGCAATCAGTCACTTCTGAGATGAGAGGGGAGCAGAGCACCAGAGTCAGCATCCATTTCCTCCTCTGGATGTGACACAAGCACTGTTTGTAGAGGCTTCTGCGATCTGTAGCAGCAGCTTTAGAAAAATACACAGCTTCTAAAAGACGCCTAAATCTGATTTTTAAGAATGTAACTTTAAGCAACCAAGTTTGATTTTTGGGATGTAGGGAATATCTGCTTGTAGGTGGAATGAATATTGATTTCAATGATGCAGAGAGGTGCCCTGACACTCTCACTTATGTAAAGGTTTCCAATTTATCAGTATAAGTCTCTCACTTCTTACCGCTGTTAGTGGAAATTCTGACCTTAAAGTTGTGATAAACCCTGAATCCATTTTGGGTGGTTTTTTTCAGTGCTGATTGTCTGATTGTAACAAGAACAAAGCTCTTTGTAAATCTCCTATGCGTAAATATTTTTTCACATTTCACACCTGTTCCTTGCCTGACCAAGGAACATACCTGACACGGAAGTCCAATGAGGCTGAAACAGATCTCTGGACACACCACTTGATTATGTGAAAGTTAAAATACTCCATATAATACTAATAATCCATATAGTCCAGCTAATACTGAGATCAGGGTCTGCTACTGATGTTCTTAATTTCTCTCCCTCAAATACAGAACAATGCAGAATATGATACTTCTCGCTGCTTTGCATTTGTCCATGACCTGTGCAATGACCAAAGTCCTTTCCCCATGCCGGAGGAGAGTCTTGACATTGTTATTCTTATCTTTGTCCTCTCAGCAATTCTCCCAGAGAAGTAAGTTTTAATAATTCCTTCTGATTGCAGAAGATAATTCTTCTATAACCAGAGTTCTTTAATGATCCCCTATCAAGGAAAGTTAAAGTTTGTTCTGTTTGTGGTCCAGTTTTCCATGAAGCCTCAGAAAATGAAATTTGCAGGTATTTGCTGTTGCTGTTGTAACCAATTCTGACAGAGGGCAGGGTGATTCTGAAGTGTGAAGTGGCTTCAGATGATCATTGCTGGGGTCACTGTTCTGAGCCCCAGCCACACTGAGCTCTCACTTTGGAAAGTATTCTGTTGGATTTTCAGGCTCAGAGGGTAGATAAATTTCTCACATGGGAGGTGGCAAGAAGGGAGGGTTCAGGTTTGGAAAACAGGTAAGGAAAGTGCTGTGGTCTTAGTGTGATAATTGTTACAACCTACACTAGTCTCTTCTTTTGTTCTCTTTAGTTTTACTTCACAACACTTCTCTTCAAGTTCACTTATTACTTGTTTTACAGAAACCAGTGGAGATCCTTTTGTAATCGGTAAGAGAGAGCAGTTAATCCCTGCTGTGGCAGGATGTTATCCTTGTAGGAAAAAAAGCAAAATCAGGGAATGTCAAAAAATAGAGGCTAAATAAAATCAACCCACCTGCCTCTGGGAGAGCTCAGAATGCTGCTGGCTTTGGGTAGCTCTTTATATGAAGTTGAAACATGTAGGACTGTAGTCTATCTTTTTGGAAGGAAACAAGCATGATTTTGCAGCATGTTAAGCACTCCTGGTTTGTTCTTCTCTCAGGATGCAGTGCATCGTGACCAGACTGAGTCGCCTTCTAAAACCAGGGGGAATGATCTTGTTACGAGATTACGGTCGTTATGATCTTGCCCAGCTTCGGTTTAAGAAAGGTATTTCCTTTCCCCTGGGGACTCCTGCCCCACCACTAGTAGATTCTGCTTCTCTGGAGCTGTGTCTGCTGTGTTTGGAGGCAGCTCATTAATTCCCCAAAGCACAGTGTGTGCTGGAGAAGGGCCTGTTGTTGGATGGCAGTTGTTGATTTTTAAGTGATGACTAGTAACTGTTTATATCCATCTTGCCCTTAGGTCAATGTCTGTCTGATAACTTCTATGTGAGAGGTGATGGCACCAGAGTCTACTTCTTCACGCAAGGTAGGAGGCCAGAAACATACCTCTGACCATCCAAAAGCATCCCTCTGACTCTGCTCACCACTTCTTGTCCCTGTGCCCTCCAGTTTGACCACTAGATCTTTCCAGCCTTTTTCTTGGAGCACTGTGAAATGTTAAGTGTCTCCCAATTAAACAGGGCTTGTCATGGTCGTGATGACCAGCATGGTATGGTCAGTTCCTTAGTGGAAAATCCTTCAAGAGGAAGACTGGTGTGTTTGATACCCTGGGAGGAGTGGGATTGGAGGAACTCTCCTTGTATCTTGCCTGCAGATGATGGAGGGAGATGGACACCACTTAGCGGAACTTCCCTTAATTTTCCTGCTCTCCTATAAGGGAAACAGAAGGGTGTGGTTCAGCATGGAGCCGAGGCAGCCCGTCCAGTTCTGCTGCTGCTTCACGTTAGCAGCAGTTGTTATTCTCCCAGTTTGTCATCAGTTGCACCTCCAGTCTCTCCACTTCAGACCCCTATGCACAGTCAGTTCTAGAGCAGTGGCACAACTGAACTGTTCCCCACTGCACAAGTCTTGTTTGGCACAACAAAAGTAATGTTTAATGCATGTTTGGCAAGCACCTCACAATGGAAAGCATCTGATAAAGGAGCACAAGCTGAGACCTGTCAGGCTTTTCCTACAGAAACCACGTGCTCTCAGAGTAAGCTCTGCTGCTCAGCAGGACTGGGGCACCATGAGACTTACTTGCTTGGTCAGGAATACCTGCCAATGGAATTGTTGAAGCCTTGAGGGCTCTTAGTGCTTTAATTGGGCCCCAACAGGGTGTGGGGTTTAAGGATTTTTTTTTTTTCCCCCAGATTTAACCTTAATGAATCCCATTCCCCTCCAGCCTAGGCAGCACAGATCTTACTGCCACCATTTAAAAGCATAGGTCTCATCCTGTTCTTTTCTCTTGCGGACTCCGAAATTCCTCTGTGCGGGGGAAGGAATGGCTCTGTCCCAGCTTGCCAGAAGATGCTCCTTAATTGGTTACTAGAGGCAGTACCCATATTTGAAACTGCTGCTGTTTTCTTTGTCAAGTCTCTGTAGTTCTAGATGTACTCCAAATAATTCATTCCTTCTTTGCTAGAAGGGAAACTTGAGAAATTGTGATGTTAAACTCCCCTAGTAAAGTAGTTAAGTCTTGTTTGATCATTTCCCTGCTGGGGGAGGCTGTGGGTTTCCTCTGGCCCATCTTTCAGCTTAGCTTAACCCTCAGTGTGAGCAGGTATCAGTCAAAGAAAAGCTATCCTCAGTCTTCTTCTCTCTGCTTCCAGATGAATTAGATCATCTGTTCACCACAGCTGGGCTAGAGAAAATCCAGAATCTGGTTGATCGGCGATTGCAAGTGAACCGTGGGAAACAGATGACGATGTATCGGGTGTGGATCCAGTGCAAGTACTGCAAACCCACCGCCCTTCAGCCATGAGGCGTGTGGGCTTTGGGCTGGAGCCTCTTCGTCTCCTCCTGGTGACATGTGTGTGATGGAGTTCTGCACACCCAGGATCTCAGTGCCTTGTGCCATGCCTGGCATCACTTCAAGTGAGTTTTGCTAAGGACGAATGCCCTGAGAGTAGAGCAAGCAGTATTTTAGGTGTCATAGAATCACAGAATGTACTGAGTTGGGAAAGACCCACCAGGATCATCAAGTCCAGCTCCTGGCCCTGCACAGGACACCCCAGCAATCCCACCCCATGCCTGAGAGCATTGTCCAAATACTTCTTCAGTTCTGGAAGCCTTGGGGTTGTGACCATTCCCTGAGGAACCCGTTCAGTGCCCAACCACCCTTTGTGGGAAGAACCTTTTCCTGATATCCAGCCTAACCCTCCCCGGACATAGCTCCAGCCATTTCCTCGAGTCCTGTCCCTGGTCAGGAGAGTGAAGAGATTGGTTCCTGCCCCTCTGCTATCCCTTAGGAGGATGTCGAAGATCCCAGTGAGGTCTGACCTCAGTCTCCTCTTCTCCAGCTGAACAGACCAAGTGCCCTCAGCCGCTCCTCATATGGCTTCCCCTCATGGCCCTTCTCTGGATGGTCTCTAGTGGCTTAATGTCTTTTTTATATTGTGGTGCCCGAAACTGCCCCCAGCACTTGAGGTGAGGCTGCCCCAGAGCAGAGCAGGACAATCCCCTGCCTGACCAGGGATGCTTTACCTAATGCCCCCAGGACACTGATGTCCCTCCTGGCTGGCAGAGCACTGCTGACTCATATTCAACTTGCCATGGACCAGGACTCCCAAGTCCCTTCCTGCAGCTGCTCTCCAGCCTCATTCCCCAGTCCATCCACACATCCAGGGTTGCCCCTTCCCAGGTGCAGAATCCAGCACTTTCCTTTGTTGAACTTCACATGATTGGTGATTGCCCATTTCTCTGATTTGTCGAGGTCTCTCTGCAGGCCCTCTCTGCCCCTGAGAGACTCGACAGCTCCTCCCAGTTTAGTGCAGACAGCAAACTTACTTAGTATTCCTTCAAGTCCTCCATCCAGGTCATTAATGCAGATGTTGGAGAGCACAGGTTTGAGAAGGGAGCCCTGTAAATGTCATGCTACTGGTCTGAGTTTTAAAAGTTATTAATGGTTTTAACCTAAGAAATGGTCATGGTGTCTTACAGCAGCTGAGCAAGTTGAGTAGCGACTTGCTCATACTCTGGATTTCCGCATGAAACAGAAGAGCTCTGACCTTATCTCTGTCTTGTGTACTCTTGTCTTGGTAACAAACATACAAAGGATAAATCTGCTCTTCTCTGCAACTGCTCACTGATATGAATCCCTTGGCCAGTTTATCTTGTGCAGCTATTTCCTAGTCAATCAGTTGTGTCCCAGTCCATGAGTTAAAATACATTGATCTGAGAGCAGGAACTGAGACCATGTGAGTCTCTCTGTACCAGCTTTCCCTGGATGCCTCAGGTGTGGAGATAACCTGTGGAGAAAGCAAATGATGCTGCTCTGCCCTCACTGTCCACAGGGATGTCTGCCCAGGGAACCAGCACGCAATAGCTCAGGTGCTATAAATTCCTCTCAGGCAGGGTTCAGGTTTTCAAAAGTTTGGTGCTGATGCTGGTTTTGGAGCAACTTAAGAGTGCAGCAGATCAGAAGCAGCTAACAGGACCAGGGTTTATAAATAATTACCTGCTTTTTCTACTGGCTGCAGCTCCCAGGTCACAAACTGCCCTGTCATGGTGATGTGCTAAACCCAAGCAGATGCGACACTTTCTTTGATCTGAAATCTGCAGGATGTTTAATTTTTGCACTCTCGTTTAATTTCTTAGAGGAAGCCAACACTGTGGCTTTCAGAAGGTATTTCACCATCTTTGACAGCAAATACCTTTTATCTCAGCCTGTTTTCTTTTGATGTTTTTAGGGTGTGGTACGACAGGTATTAGAATAAGTTTTGTGCTTTTCAGTGGTTGTTTGATTCGTATAAATCAGGCTTACAGAAACCTCATGTGCTTATATGAGCCTGGGCCGCTGTGAGGGTACTACAGTTTTCTTCTGTTACGTCTCACTAGTGTCTGCCCTTTAGTTGAAGAAGAGAAAGCCTTGGCTGGTATCTCTCGCCTTGTTTGAGTTGATAAAGCATGAAGATGTGTTGTGTGTGTCCTGCTGGCTGAAGAGCAGTTCCCCTATATTTTGTTAGCCAGACACTCGTGTTTGGAGCTTGACATTGCCTAAGAGTAACTGTCACCTCTAGAGCC
The DNA here is from genome assembly GCA_013397755.1 of Cnemophilus loriae. Lineage (NCBI taxonomy): Eukaryota > Metazoa > Chordata > Aves > Passeriformes > Corvidae > Cnemophilus > Cnemophilus loriae. The sequence continues at coordinate 91,427 of VZTF01000015.1, forward strand.
ACATAGGTTATGAAATAACTGCTATCTTGAACCAGAGGAGAGGGGGTGTGCTACTTTGAAAACAAACCAATGGGAGATCCCAAGTCAGAGCTACAGTTTCATAGGAAAATTAAAATAAAGGCGGAAAACATCGGTTTAACCTGACGGGTTTAACCTGACACCTTGTTTGTCAGGGTGGTGGTAGCAGTCCGATTAAATGGTGGCTACAGTCCTCTTGAAGTGATAGATGTGGTTCTGTTGAAGTGATGATCATGTAAAAGGATCTGATCTTCCTCTGAAGGTCCAGTGGTGGTTATGTAGCTCTTGTCCTCTAGGAATCCAGTAGGTAAGGCTGCCTGTGGTGTTCCAAACCTCAGATTATATCCAGGTAGGAATGCTTGGTTCCTTCCCCTGGGCAGAGCATTTTACAAGGGGATGATGTAGTTTTATGAGCCATGCAGTGAGACTTGATGGCCCATCAACAGAAGTTATCACCCAGAGGGAGTTATCAGGGATGTGTCATGGAAGAGGTAAAGAACACTGCCCCACCTGGTTTTAACAGCTTATAAAGATGGTGATAGAATACATACTTTTGGTTGCATCCTACATTGTAACCCAAGACAAGGGGTAAAAAGCTGAGGAAATATCATTGCTGGTTTTGGAGAGACTGCAGGAACCCTGGAGAGATGGACCAGGAACACCCTGATTTGGGAAGTGTTGGAAGCAACTGGGCAGTACTTCCTGCTGGGCATGTGGCAGCATGATGAGTTTCTATCTTCCACGTCACTGTGTCATCCTAGAGGTGTTGCTTTGTCTGCTACCTGAAGGCTTCTGGGTCAGAACATTTCAGCCCTCCCTGGGAAAGGTAACCCAAGGAATCCATTCACACCACACAAGCTGCAGTGCTGGGGCAATGGAAATGCACCATTGCTTTTTTGTATATCTGTCTCTTTTAAATAATGTTGAATCAAATCAATTTTTTGGGGGGGGAATGGGAGTCAACTGGGAAGAAAATTCTTGTTCAGTTTGTTGTAGTGAATTTTTTTAAAGGGCCAAGAACCTTTCCAGCATCTGCAAATGAAACCAGAGGAGAATAAAGCTTGTCTCTTCTGAAGCACATTTGGCTTCTGCTGAGCACAAGCCTGACCCACCCGAGAAGCTCTGCACTCGCTGCTGTGTTTTCATGCTGGGTCTGTGAAGTCTGGTTCCCTGGCTTCAGGCCTCAGGCAAGGTCTAGGCAAAACACAGCTCAAGTCCTCTGGCGGCAGGTGAGCAAGCTGAAGTCTCCTCAGCTTATCCAGGCACAGAGTCAGGCTTAGCAAGAGCCCTGTGAGCATTGGACCTGACGTGACTCGTGTAACCGCCTCAGTGACAGACCTCCTGTGTGTTACTGGGGCCTCAGGCAGTTACCTGGGGTCCTTTGCCTCTTGGTCCCTGGAGGAAGACCTCCTCCCGGGATAGCTTTATCTCCCTGCAAGAAAAATTATTGACTAGGATAAACAATCAGCATAATTAGTGTGAATTAAAGGAATTTGAAAAATGCCTTATTAATCATCCAAAGGCTTGTAAGCAGTGCAGGAAAATATGTTTTTAATTATAAGCATGATTTATGTAAAGTTGATGAACTGCCCTTTAAATTCAAACTCCTGAATGGGAGAAAATGAAGGCTATTAATTTATTTGTTTGTGCTTTCAAGGCTATGTCCCAGTTGCCTGGTTTTAGCTTGGGCTTCGTGCAAAAACTTGCAGCCCTGTGAGCTTGGAGCCATTGAAGTGGCTTTTTGCCTTTCTTAATGCTCTTAGTTCTGCTGGAGTATTTAAGCAGTCATTCAGCAGGGCCCATGCTGGGCAGACGTGCTTTTGTTTCCACTCCTCTTGGTGGTGTTCAGAAAGTAACAAGTTAATGGCCTTGAATTGATCCAGGCCTCCTACAGACAGATACTGTTTGAGCTTCCTTCACTAATCCCTACCAGCTCCTGTTCTCTCAGAAGCTGCTTCTCTCCTGCCACTCCAGGCCTTGCCTCCCACACAGCTCTGCTCAGGTACCTAGGTCCTGACTTGCAGCAGCTCCTGCCATTCCCACCTTGGGCCTGCTGAGCAGGCTGAGTTGCTCAAGCTTTCCAGCATGTTCAGAGGAAATCTCCAAATTGACTTTTACTGTGCTCAAAAGCCAGGTTAAGTACCGTTAGGGTTTTTTTTCCCCTCTTCCCTCTTAGCAGAGTAATGTTAACTTTAAAGCGTTTCTGAGCGTTTCTGCTCTGGTTTTGTTCCCAGCGTTCCAAGTCTTGTGGTCTGTGGCTTACAGTCAATGCCAGCATGGCCTGATGAACCTCCCAAGCAGAAGAGATGATTACATAGCTCTTCACATGCACTGTCCCAGCGATCTTGGAGCCAGGCATTGTTACACTTCGGAAAATCTGGTCCTAGCTCTTGCCAGAAGATGGTGGATTTCCTTGGAGATTCATAGATTGTTTTGGCTGGAAGGGAACTTTATCATCGCCTATTGTGACCCCTCACATAATCCTTTCATGTAGGGATAATGCCATCAACCCTTGTGACTTGGATTTGGACTTGGAACTGGTCCTTCAGAAAGGGCTTTGATCCAGCCATGGTGCTGAGGGCTCCAGTGAAGGGCAAAGAAGCTTTTGCCTCCCCAGGTACATCATTCTTCTCCTAGCATTGTGGTTTCACAGGCTTTGAACTGGGAGGCAGGAGGGAACAGGGAGGTGATGTGAACAAGAGGCTGGGGGGTATTTTTGATGCTGTCACTTCAAAAATGAGTACATTGTAAATTCCACTGCAAATCGGAGCTTTCACAGGATCTTCCTGACAGCACAGCAAAGTGAGAACAGCAGTCATCCATAGTGATTTGGATTGTTACTACAGTAGTCATCAAATTCTTCTGACCAGGGGCATGTGAGATCACACACAATTGTCTTCTCTCCCAAATAATTCAACTCTGCCTTCTCCAGGTACGCCACCACCATTTCTAATCTGTAGTGAGTTCTAGAGCTCTGGGATAAATGAGACCTGATTATTTTCAATAGAAGAGAGATGTGAGCAGAGGGAACTTCCCTGTGCACACACCAGCAGCTTTTGGCACTGCATCACAGCGAAAGCTGGGAGAGCTTCTTTCTGTCATTGGCCTTGGGATGAGCCCTGGCTTGTCCCCACTGGATTCCCTACAGGAATTGCAGACCCAAAATGAACTGAACTGTTTTTCCTGAGCACTACTGAAAGATGCACAGGTTTTACTGCCTAGATGTGAGGATGGGGCTGCAGGGATCAAGTTATTATGGGATTTGGGGACCATCCTTCCATCTCTGTAAAAACAGATGGAGGCAAACTGAGTCATGCAGTATTTGTCCTGATCAGTCAGCAGGATCTGATTTGTCAGTTAGAGAAGTTGACCAAACCATTTTTGGTTTGGTGCCATATTGGGGGAGATAAGTTCATGAGGGAGGATGCCACAATCAGCACAATCAGGACAATTTTTGCTATTGTAACTATTCCTCTTCCTTGACGGGAGTGACTGGCACACATCCCTGTGTATAGTGTCCCTAGACACTGACTTCAGCAGAAGTTCTGATTTTAACTGTGTTTCAGGGCAAGATAGAAATTACCAGAAAAACAAGGATTAGGAGGAATTTTTTGGAGGGCCCTCCTGCGAAGTGGGGTGCTCTGGAGGAAAAGGAGTTGTCAGCTCTGTGCTTAATCAGCAAAGCTCTGGAGTTCATGCTTTAAGCTCCCGCTGAAGGCAGTAAGTTCCTGTGTGTAACTGCTTGGCTGAATGGGAGCTTGTGTTGCTTAAAAAGTGGGATGCATCGCAGGAAATTGCCTTTGTGGGCAGCCCTGAGTGCTAATCTGAACTAAGTGGGGTACAGCGTGATCCAGGAGAGCACATGCTAGGCCCGGACGCTTGGCTGGAACACAGCCAGGGAAAGGCAAGGGAATCTGAGCCATGTGTGCCTCTGCTTTTCCCTCCTGCCCAGGGGTTGTATGGCATGCCAGTTGTCATGCCAGTGAAAGCTTTTATTCTTGGTCTTTGACCCGCAGTGGGATGAGCAGGAAATGGCAGTGGTTGGAAGGCAGTGATGGCAAAGCTCACTGGCAAGTCTTACATGTCAGCACTTGCCAGCAGCTCCCAGCCTGTTGGTCCGTGGCTGTTTCCAGGAAAGAAGAAAATCCTGGTGAGGTTTGGACCCTGCTGTTCTAAACTGTGCTCTCTGGTGTTAATCCCAAAGAGCCCTCACTGCAACCACCAACATAGCGTGTGTACAGCAGCTTGATTTTGGGGTGGAGTGTGACTGCTGTGTTCAGGTTGTCTTTGCTGTCCAAATGACTGTTATAGCTCTTGCAATTTCATGTTATGTGGAAGTTAGGGAGTTCAGGGGATTGCCAAATGTTTGGAATGTGAAACTTACTTTCAGCTCCTGTGAAGTGGGAAGCTGCTGTTGGCAGTCCCTGGTCTCAGGGGCCAGGCTCACACCTCTGTGGAACACGAGGGGGTCTGCTTAGGTGTAAGGAGGGAGGTACCACCCTTCTCCGGGGTCACTGGATGTGGCTTTCCTCATTTGGAGATTAAGTTGCCTGATCTCCCCTCGGACTCTTTCTTCATCCCTGGGACCAGGCTCAAGGCATGCTGCATATCCCCCTCACCTAGAGAGCCCTGGGCAGGGCCACCTCACTGCAGTCTGTAATTACACGGCCACATGGCTTTTTCCGCATTTGGTGCCAATGGTGGATGTGAAGAGGTCGATGGAGGTTGCACAGAAAACTGAATCTGGCTTTTCCACAACTTCAAGTGACTTCTTCCCTACTGAGATGAGCCTTGTTAGGAAGGTTGGAATGTATTTGCAGACATTCACTAAGAGGCTGCATATACTTAGAGAAATGTGTGTGCAGTAATGCCAGCTTTACAATAGGATGTTGATTTAATTTTCCTCTTACACAAATCTCAGAGCAGTTTGTCTTATTAAGGCTTTCCAAAGCCCTGTAAGGTAGAGTGTTATTATGCCCATTTTATGCAGGAGAAAGAGAAGCAGAGGGCAAACCTGTTGAGAATGAAGTCCTCTTGTATTCTGGGAAGCCGAGAATGAGTGAGGACACGGAAGGACTTGCTGGCACATTCAGGAGAATCACATTGTTTCAGGTGCTTGCAGAACCAGCGGATGTTTCCAGTACTGTGTGCTTTGGGATCGCGGAGGTGTTCCTTTCCAGCCTGCAAGGTTTGGTTCCCCTCAGCTGGGCCGTGGCGGCTGCGCAGTTCCAGGTGGCTGCAGGATTCCGGGTGCCTGCACACAGCTGCCTTCCTCCTCCAGCAGCGGGATACGCACTGCCTTGGATCAAGGCTCTGAGGCTGCACATGGCTTGCTGCTTGTGTGGAGGCTGTGTGACCTGGATGCTTTCCTACTGGGTTTGGGAATCAAAGCCTCCCTAATGGGATACCTGAAGGCGTAGACAGAGGGAGGGGCAGGAACAACCTCAGAGATAAACTCCATTGTGTAGGAGGGTGGAGGCTCTTGGAATGGCCTCAGGAAGGAGTCAGGCAATGGCATGTTATCTTTGAGGAGCTCAAATACCGGTTTTCTCCCTAAGGAAAATGGGGAAAGACGCTTTTAATGTTCCTAGTGTGGCAGAAGCCCTACCCGTAATAGACAAGAATCCACACAAGGGTGACATGTTTTGAATGCCCCAAGCCTAGAAAAATCTTCACTGGCAGCTCGTGCCTCATTAGGTCTAACAGAATCTGCTGTGCAGACAAGGGATAGCCTCTTCAGGATGTGATGCCTGGAGGTGACATCATCCCCTGGTGCTAAAGTCTTAAAAAACCTGTTGAGTGTTGTGGGTTTTGGTTGGGTTTTTTTTTTTCCCCAGTGCTATAAAATGTTTGGATTTGAGATCACTGATGCCAGCTTTTACTTTTTGAAGGTTCAGGCTATTTGTTGTTTTTCTCCAGTCCCCAGCTGCTCGTGTCTCAGTATCACTGAAGAATCCCAGCCCTTCTTTTGTGTACCTTATATCACTAGATTTCCAGACCTTGTGGCAGTACAGAAATGCTTGGGAAAATGCAGTTAGTGCATTCCACAAGCCTGGAAAGCAGAGGCAAAGAAAAGTCACCAAAAACACATTAAAAAGATCAGAATCTTGTCTTCTGTGATTTTATATTTTCAAATGTGAAGGCAGAAGGGACTTGTTATGTGCTCTGTTAAAATCTCTATAAAATCTTACTAATTTTGGTCCAGTCTGACCTGGGTTAGCAGAGAGGCTGTGGTGGGAAAGCAGGGTTTGCTGCTGTTTTGCTGAGCGTACTGTGCCTGTGGAGGGGAGCTCCAAACTCCAGTTGAATCCAGTGACAAAGAAAATGGCTGTGGCAGCTGAGCTGTTCTTCAAAACATGATACAAGTGCTGTGTTCTAGGGATATCACTGACATCCCAGGAGGCTGAGACAAGAAGAGGAGGAGAGCTACCACAGGAATGTAACCAGAGGCATTAACACTGGTTGATGGCAGACCTGGAGAGCGGGATGTGTACAGGAGCAATCTGGCAGAGCTGATGGTGGAGGAGGGCTGGCTTGTCCTCATGGATGATATAATATTTGGTCAGCCATATACGTACTGTGTTGCTCATAAAACAGCTCCTCTGAAAGGACCAGAGCTCAGGGGCTCTTAAAAAGTTAATGAAAAAAAGGGAAAACAGGATCGTTTCATGCGTCACTCAGGTGTGGGCTGGAAGGAGGAGTTTTCCTGCATGAGAATTCTTGGAGGTCCATGTAGTCTCTTCTCTTGCTGGGCCAGAACGTGAAACACATAGAAACTGCTCCCAAACTGTAATATGATGGGGAAAATCAAGTTGAGGTCAACAGAATCTTGATCTCTAACCTTACGTTGTTTTAGTTTCGAGGCTTTATAAGAAGTAGTATCTTAAAAGTTGACACTAGAATTTTTAATTTAATCAAAAAATTTCCTGTATGAAATGAACTATTTATATATTCCAGCCACTTTGAAGCAGCAAGCTTTTCCCTGTAAGAACAGAAACAAACTGACCTTTTCTGACCAGAAGCACATTCCATTAATTTGGCTTTTCTTATTAAAAAAAAAAAAAAAAACAAAACAAAAACCCCCACAGAATTAAAAAAACAAGCAGTCCGCCAGTTCTCTGCTGAGTCCAAACCTGGGGGATCAGCTCCCAGCAGAGATGTCGTAAAAAGTAGTCCAAGTGGACTGGTAAATATATTTTTATCTGGGAGACCGTTGCTGTTCCAGGGTGCCCAATCTCAGATGTCCTGGCACAGCACAGTTGGAAGTGTTGTACCAGGCTGGGCTGTGCAGTGCATCCACGTTCAGAGCTGTGTCTTGATGGAATGTAGGAGGAAAAAGTTCTGAGATCACTGATCACTGGGAAATTTATCCAGTAACTTCCTTCCTAGTGTTACCTGACAAACTTGTCTAAAACCCTTTGTACCTACCTGTACTCTGCTGACAGTAAGTGGGATCCTTAAAGGCTGCTCTGAAATTCCTGCTTACAGCCAAAAATACAGTTACAACTTGTTGATTGCTTCCCTCTCTGTGCCACAAAGGGACCAGCTGCCATGTCTGGTGTGAGGTGCAATTTTGGCATCTTGGAAAGGAAGCTGCAGCTGGAAGTGTTGCTCTGAGCTGCTCTTTGGAGGATGAAGGTGGAGAGGACCATAGCTGAGTGTGCAGCAGAGGAGAGTAGGGAAGAATATGGCTACAGCCAAAGATGAGCTGCTGGACATCCAGGAGCAGACCTGAGCTAGCAGAGCCCTTGGACCGCAAAACACAAGGGCTGCCTTTCCAGAATGTGCTGAAGGGGATGTGCCCCAGTCCTGAATTTGAAAGTGAGAAGAGAAAGCCCAGTTATTTCAGAGGAATGCAGGGCAGGAGAGGGGGAGTCACAGGAGGAGGATGGTGCAACCTCAGTTTATCTGTTCCTTATCAGATGTCACCACCTCCTGTTCCAGCCTGACCCATCAGAGCCCAGGGCTGTGGCTATGGGTCCTCTGTCAGGCCCAGAACTCAGCCATGCGTCAAGGGATGTCTTGGAAAACATTCCTGGCTGCAGTGGATTCTCCAGGAGGCTCTCCGTGGGAATTTAGTCCTGCCGGAGGGAAGGAGAAGAAGGGAATTGGTCTGTGATTTCAGTGAAAATGACAGTGAGCAAATGACCATCGGGAAATGACAGAGGTTGTGGCTGCCCTATCCCTGAAAGTGTCCAAGGCCAGGTTGGATGGGGCTTAGACCAGCCGGGTCTAGTGAAAGATGTCCCTGCCCATGGCAGAGGGTGGGACAGGATGGGCTTTGGGGTCCCTTCCAACACAAACCATTCTGTGATTCTGGTGGTCTACATGGAAATGCTGATGGCGTTGTGATCCCTGGCAATGCATGGAGAAGGAGGAGGAAGTGCCCCATCAAGCGCTGTCCAAAAAGCACAGGAAAAACTAGACCAAAGTGACCCCCATCACCCCTAAAACACAAACGTGGGGGACAGTGCCATAGATTGGGTGTTACTGGTGTCCAATTCCTGCCCAGCACTCTGCGAGGGTGAACTGCTCCGTTTGGAGCTGGAGGTGTTTCTAAGGGCAGTGAAGGAGAGTCCAGAAGAGCTGGGGGGGTTCAGTAAGTCAGTCTTTTTATTGAGTGTAACAGCTCCCACAACTTCTCTCTCCACCCAAAATCAAACTGAAATGCACAGATGAAATTTATACCTCCTTGAACAATGTTCACTGCAAGTGGTACTAATTAACATTCCCTAATGGCTGTGATTAGCTACCAGCTGATGGAATATTTACTCCAGGACTTTTTCTTTAAAAAAAAAAACACAACCCAACACAGACACAAACCACTATTTATTTAATTATTTATTTTACAAATTCCTGCCACCGGTCGTGCTGAAAACGTGACTTGCAGAGCGGGAGCTGAAACTGGAGTGGCTCTTGTACTGAAAAAAAACCAGATTAAAGCACAGGAAAAGCAGCTTGCGCGAGCAGGCAGCGCTCCCAGAGCCATTTGCTGCACTGAGGTAACAAAGTACGATAAATTAGCAATTTTAAAATAACACAACTTGCCCCGTTGCCTTGCAGGAGCGGTTTTTCCACGATGCTCTGCCGGCTCCTCTCCAACCCTTTTGCCAAACTAGTCAGTTCCAGTTCAGTCATAAATCGCTCGATGTCACACAGTGAAGCGGAGGTGACGGATGTCCCTCAGCGTTCCCAGCCCTGGCGAATCCTTTATCGAGCTCCAGGAACCTCCACTCCCATTGCTAATCCGCGCCTGCCTCCCCTTGGACAGGCCTGGCCACTTCCTTTCCCAACAATCCTCTCCTGCTTGTTTGCTTTTCGGAAAGCTGATTCAGCCTTGGAGCGAGCGGGTGCAACACCCGCAGTGCTTTGGGTCCTGCCCCCGCCGCCTGTAATGAGCCGAATGAACTGCGATGGAATTGCTCCGTTCCAGCCAGGACAAGCCCTATCTTTATTATTTTAATTTTTGGGGCTGTTTTCGCGACTGTGGCGGCAGCTTGGCCTTGGAAAGGCCAGAGTGGACTGTGTGTCGTAGGGGCTGCTGAGGCACCCGGGTTGCGTCTCACACACGATACCCGTGTTGGATCAGCCCTGAACCAGGGTCCCGGCCCCTTCCAGGGGGGGTGTTCCCAGGGGGCAGAGATGGAGTGGGGGTGAGTTGGGGATGCTGAGGTGCCCTTGTGCCCTCCCTCGGGGGAATGAGGGTGGTTTGGGGAGTGAGATTGCTCATGGGTGTGTATGATGGAGATGGGAGAGGAAGTGAAGAACTGGGGAGTGCATAGATACCATACTTGCACCCCCTCTTTGGGGCATCCTGGGGCAGGGGGTAGGTCAACCTCTGTTCCGCTGGGGGTGACATGTCCCTAGGCCTGCCCTGCCCCCCCAGCCCTGGCTGGATCTGACCCCCTACTTGTGCCTGTCATTCCCCAGCACCCTCTGGCCCCCCTAGGACCCTGACCCTTGCTTCCCTGCCACCTTTGTGATCACCCCCTGCCCCACCCTTGCTGAAGCTCAGCCCTGACCTCACCCCAAGGCTGGATCCGGCCACCCCTTGTGCCTTTCCCCTCATCCCTCCATGACCCCGTAGTCCACCTTGACATTCTGTTGCCCCCCAGCCCTGTGTGAGTGACCATCCTCCATACCTCCTGCGCCCTCCAGACCTGCCCTGACCCCCAGGCCCTTCTGACCCTGCCTTGTGCCTACCACCCCCAGCTCCCTCAACCCCACAGGACTCTGACCCTCTGCTGCTTCCCCACAGGTGTGTGAC
>VZTF01000015.1:102547-204739 GCA_013397755.1 Cnemophilus loriae
TACCGCGGGCCAGGCCGGGTCACAGCGAGAGGGCCGCGGCCTGAGCCCTAGGGCGGCGGCAGCAGCGCGGCCTGGGCCTCTCGCCGAGCACGGAGCAGCGCAGGCCCCGCGGCCCGGCCCGGCCTGGCGAGCGAGGGTGAGAGCCGTGGGCAGCGCGGAGGCGGCGGAGGGTGGGCACGGCCTGCGGAGCCTCGGGCTGAGGGTTGAGGCGGTGCTGGAGGGGAGGAGGAAGAGGCCGAGGCCGTGCAGCAGCTGGCAGCGGGGCAAGGCTGCCCGCTCGGCGGTTGGTGCCTCTGCGTCCCGAGTGGGTAGGAGAGGGGTGCTGGAAAACCCCTCCCGGGAGGGGAGGGGGGAAGGCCAGCCGTGCCTTGGAGGGGTGCGGCGGGTCCCGCGGCAGCCCCCGCCGGGGGGCTCTGGGGGAACTTATGTCAGCCCCTTCCCTAGAGCAGCATCCTGGTGTGGGGATGCGATTCCCCGCGGATGGTCGCCCCATGATGGGCGAGAGCCCTGGAAGCACTTGTACATCTTGGCGTTTATGGCTTGTCTGTCATTTTCCTCGCTGCTCAGATTTCCTGTTTTGAAAACTGGGCTGAGAGCTTTGTTGGGCTTTTAGAGCCCGTGGCAGAAATATGGTTGTTTAATAACCACGTTTAGGATCCCAATAGTTTTTGAGGCTTGGGACTGATTTGGGAGAGCAGTTGAGAATGCCCCCGGATGGATTCACTTTGCCCCTGTGACTTGGAGCCGTAGCTTTTGGAGGAAGCGGCAGGGACAAAATGGACAGTTCATAAAAGGAACAATTGTGCACTGCCTGTTCTAGAGGGCACTTGCTGCCCTTCAAGAACTTTCCTCATCGCATATGCTCTTTATACAGCAAATCTTTATCTTCTGTTTCTGGCCTTTTTTTTTTCTACCTTAGTCCAGAAAATGAAACTGGAACAGACATTTCTGGAAATGAACTTGATTGGTGCAGTTGGGAAGATGTGATTCGCAGTTATAATGAACAGTGAATTTTGTCCCATTTTTTCTCAGTTCAAGATTTGAATTATGTATTTCCTGATTTTTAACCTGTTTGCACAGTTATGCTGGGTAGGTTTTTAACCCTTCAAATAAGGCATCCATAGTGTTGGATTGCCAAGAAGTACATCCAGGATGCAGAAGCTGCTGTTATTTTAGAAGTATCTGATGCTTTACCTTGTAAATTAAAAGGTTTAATAGTGCGTTATTTTCTTCTTATAATCCCACTCTGTGCTTGGAAGAACCAAAGCTGTTGTCAGTGAAATCTGGAGTTCGTGGAGATCGAGTATTTCCAGGATTAGCCAAAAATAAATTATGGGGTAAAGAATGTTGCTTTTTTTTTCTCCTAGTCATGCAGCACAGATGAAAAGCTCTGAAGCTTTTAGTCATAACACTCTGGTCCCATGTTTTCCTTTTAATAAAGCATCCAGTGGGAGAATGTGACATAATTGGTTTCTTGGATTTAGAGATCTTGAAATGGCTGGTACAACAGAGGAGAGGAGAGGAAACTCCAGCAGGGTTATGGTTTAAATACTGTAATATGGTGGCAAAGTCATGTTGTTACTACATGGTAATCTTGCATTTCTCTTGCAAGAAAATGCTCTCTACGCGGTTATGCTGCAGAACAGGCACTTTAAAGTCTCGTCAGTGGCACAGAATATTAACTGTCTCTCTCCTTTTCTTGCATTGCATAATCTGAGTGTTGTTCTTCCATAGCAGCAGAAATGATGGAAGAATTGCATAGCCTGGACCCACGCAGGCAGGAGCTCCTGGAGGCCAGGTTCACCGGGGTTGGGGTTGCCAAGGTGAGTGTGAGTACCTGTGGTGGCAAGTATGCTTAGCCATTCTGCCTTGCACTTTGGTTGAGTTCCTTAATTTCTACATGGATAATTTTGCTTTGCAAACAAATTCTGTATCACTTGTTGTGTTTTGACCTCTTACTTGTGTGAGGTATGTTCAAGAGGAATGAAAATGGGATCTCTGTGAGCCGATGTTTTGCTATATAGAAGATTTTGGGTTCTAATTAAGTTCTTAGGAGTTGTTCCATCTTAACACAGCTTGTATGCCCAAAAACCTCCATGACAGCTTTGTAGAAGTGGGAATCTCATCTGGCTCTTCCTTTCTCCAAGAATACCTTTGAGAGCTGAATTTGGCTGCTGGTGAGATACAGTTTCAAGCACTGTGTGTTGGATACAACACCTAACCAGACTGAAACATTGAGTTGTTCTCTTCTTTGGGGTGCAGGAGCTAAAGTTGTCTACCCCATCACGTGGAAAACACACAAAAAGTGTTCACAGGGCAGCTCTCCTGTGTCTGATCCACAACCTGCCAATAAAATCCCATCTTTGTCCTCATGTACAGCTTCCACTTGGTCAGGAGCTGTCTAAAGCAAGGCACCTGAGTAACAACACTATGTGGTTGCTTGGTGTCCTGGCATTAAGCTGTGAGTTCTCCAGGTGTTGGTGCTGTTAATGTCAGTCTTTCTGAGCAATGAAATGGTGACAGAACTCATTTTAAACTAGGTCAGGGATAGTGAGTTAATTTTTGAGGAAGATACTGAGTTTTGAACAACATCAAGCTAGATGGTATAGCAACACATTGTTAAATGATTTTCTGGAGCCACTTAGAATTATTTTGGGAAGATGTAGATGCCGCATTTCTCAGAGCAATGCGAAGTGATTCAGAACTTCAGTTTTGTTTGAGTTCTCCCTTTTCCTTCTGCTCTACCTCTCAGACAAGGTTGAGTCTGGGAAGAGAGCACAAGGAAGCCAAATGCTCAGCTGTAAGAAAGTGTAGTAAGGAAGATTAACACAAGAAGTTAAGGGGTAACAGTTTGGGTTGCTGAAGTAAGAGTGTGGGGATTTTTTTATCTTTTCCCCTACTCTTAAGCTTTTAACGTATTAAGTTCTTTCTCTTGCATAAAAGTTGATGGCATTTACTGTACTGTGATCTTGTTTCATACCACGTTACAACTTTTCATGTACTTTATCACCTGTTTCTTGCCTCTTTTCCCCCATTTTGTCACTTTAGAATCTTTAGCTGTACCAGTACAGATAAACCCAAACATCTTATTAGAACAGCTAAAAGCATAGACACTGTTAAAGCTTTAAAGCAATGCCAGTGTACTCAGTGTTCACAAAGAATGTTAGGAACTCTTCCTTTTAAAGGAATAACCTTTAAGAGACACAGGAAAGCAAGTCTTAATTATGTTTCCAATATGTTTTGATCAGAAAGTACATGTTCTTTTCTGTAGGGGTGAATATTGAAAACTCGTTTCTAAAGCAATCCAAGCGAAAAAGCCTCATTTCTTGGAGGCCTCATTTCTGGCAAAGCGGTTCTGTTACTGAGTTTTATTTTTACCTGTTGTTATGCAGTTTTACCTTGTATTAGTCAGTAAACTGTTAAAGTGCATTACACTTATTGCAAAAAATATATTTATTTACTTGCATTCTTGCTAATTTGCAATAGATCAGCCATGCATTGATATAAATTAGCATGACTCTACTATGTTGCAGCAAATCTTGGTTGCAATATTAATTTCAGCTACTACATTCCCTCCCAGGTTGGTGCTTCAAATTCCCTCCCTACCCCCCCAAGCCTCCGTCCGTCATGCTCCGCACTGGCATTGGTAGGTCACTGTCTTAAAGGGAATATATTGGGAAAGCTGTGATACAATTTTGTGTGATTCAGCCAAGATTTTTAGCTGGCTCCAATGAAATCTTTAAGGAAAGAACCGTGGAGTAAGTGAGTGCCATCTAGTGGGACAGGGCTTGGCCCATCCTCCTGGGATGGAAGGTATCTGGTGCTGTTTATTGCATAAAAGGAAGAAATGTCATCTCAGATGCTCAAATGTGATTGGGTGAAGGCAGCAGGCAGTTGTACTGAGCTTCCTGCCTTCCTCCCACTGGGTGTATCTTGTTGTGTATGGCTTCATTCTTTAATGTTTAAAAACACAGGGTATATTTTGGACCTGTATAAAATGAAAGCATTAGTTTATACCTTAATGCAGCTTCAGCTTCAATCCCACAGTTCCTCTGTGTTATTAAAGAACAGCTATAGGTGTTTTGAGATATGAAAGTGAGTAAGCTGATCTAGAATAAGTTTTCAGGCTGGAAACTAGAAAAAAGCTTCTAGCCATCAGAGTCATGGGATTCTGGAAGAGCTTTCCAGTAGCAGTAATAGAGGACAGAAATCCTAAACTGTTTTGTAAACAGCTGTGTGCTTGTAACCTCCTGTGGTAACTGAAGGCACAACCCAATAACCAAGGTCGTTTGCAGCCCCAAAAGCCTCAAAATTCTGTTGCAACTCTGTGATGAAGTTTCTTACTTAGTAGCTGAAGAGCATATTTCACTAGAAGCTTGGAGTTAATTCATTGAATCAAATTTTTGAGCAAGGAATGTTTCTAGGCAACTGTTATACTCCTGTGCTTTACCGAGGTCACTAGATAGCTTCGAAAAGCTGGTGATGCTTTAGATGTCTATTCTTGCCATATGGTGAAGTGCCATTCTTCCCCAAATTCCCAGAGCAAGTCCTTGAATTAACACATGACGCTCTGGCACCGACTGGTTCCTGCTTATTTAGCTCCTGCTTTTATTTACTTGCTGGGAAAACCTAGGGGCATTCCCATGAGGCATTATCCTGACTAGACATCTTCCTTGGGTCAGGGGGCCCAGGAGACAAAATGTGAGTTGTTTCTCTAGATAATATTGTTTCATTTAGTCTGTTTTAATCTTCTGCCTCCCTTCCCCCTATTTGGGTGCTGCCTTTAAGATATCAGGTGGGTTAACTCAAAGGATTTTGTGTCGTTTCCACAGACTTTTCCTGGATAAGAATTTGAATAAGTAATTGTGATGGGTGAATCTGTATTTGCACACAGCGTGTCTCAGGCTTAACCAGGGTGGGTCCTCACAGCAGCACATGTATCTTCTTAAAGTTTGGGCTTCAAAAGATCTCCGAACCAAGCTCTGTGTGCTGCTTTTATAGTTAAACTAAAAAGGCTGAAGTACTTCTAGGAAGAGTAACTGGGCTGTAGGAATCTTGTAGATCCATCTGACTGTGCCAGAATTGAACAAGTGTTGGTCTTGGTGGTAGCTAGTGCTCCCTTTCCTCCTGCTTTAATGTAATGCTGCAGATTATATGCCACCAAAAAATTGTTCATAAAGAACAATATTTTCTTGTATTAGTTTGTTTTTTACTCTTTCTCTGTAACTTTTGAAGTCTTGATCAGTTCAGCAACTCCAGTTCTGTGACGTACTCAGCGACAGTTTTAGCAGCAGGGTTACTACGTTGAGAATTCATGTTTGATGATAATCATGTCCTCCTTGGAGGGAAGTGGTGCTGCACAGTAGGGGTCCCCAAGAGGTGTCATAGGCCCTGAGAAAAACCAGTTAATAACAGTTGTAAAACTTAGAAGCGAATTTAGCAGCTGCCACAAAATGTGCCAGAACTTTATGCCAGATGCTTGAAAATTGTTCGGATGCTTCTGTGTGCACCATTACTTCAAATGTGCTGTCTGACTGCTAGAGCCCAGAAATAGTTGTCAGATCTCAGTCCTATTTCTGCTCCTGAGCTGAGGGTTAGGTGAGTTATGTGACCCTTCTGTACAGTTTGTCATCAGTAAAATAAAAATACCATATTTCCAACCAGAGAGAACTCTTGAGGCATAATGGAAGCCAAGCAAATCCTGCCACAAATCTGCTTACCCCTCTGATAGAGTGGGGGTTACCTGTGAACATCTGAGAGTAGATTAACTTCTTGTGGCAAAAAGACCTCAGTGATTCAGGGATTTCATTATCAGCAGTAATACTGAGCTTTTCTAAAAGTCCAATTAAGAAGCAGATTGTAATTCTCATACTTATGTGATGCTTGAAATAAGATAAGAATATGTTAATTAAACCTGACACTGTAGCACTGGACCAGAGTAACTGTAAAACCGTTTGACCATTTCACTTTGGTGTAAACCTGTGTGGAGTCAGCACTAACCTTTAGTGGAACTAAGGATTGACTCTTTGCCTTTGAAATCTCTTGATTTGCTACAGAATTCAGAGGAACTCGAGTCACCCTGGCTTGAGGTAATGAAGCATGTCTATCTCCATGTCTTCTCCATTTAGACAGCAAGAGAATTTTGCAGTGCACGTTGCTGTAAGCCTATGTTGGAGACTGGCTAGGCAGCTGGAATTCCTAGAGGTCCCTTTCAGTATGAGGAATTGGAAAGCACAAAATGGAGACTGCCCAGCTTGAGTTGTGGAGTGATAGATCATTTCTGGGAACTTGGAGAGGCTGTGGAAATGTACAAGTCATAGGAGGAAGGAGATGGTAAGGGGGGCTGAGTCAGCTTGATGTTGTTCTAGATGATCTGGTGGGAGCTATTAGTAGTGTAAGTTGTTTCTTTTGAAGTCTCAGCCATTGAAGCCTCACTGTGGGCTTTCCAGGGGCTCTGGCGAAGGGCAAAATGACTAACCAGCTCTTGGGAGTGGCCAGGTTTTAAATTCTTGCCTCTTGAGTAGGAGTCTTGAAAGTGCCTGCTGCTGTTGCATCCAGTTCTCAACATGGAGGCTTTGTTGTGCATAGGTAGGTCACAGACTTTGAAGCAGCAGTTGATAGGTGAATCACAAGGGAAAAGAGCATGCCAGCTTATCTTGGAGAGAAATTCCATGTGGAGGAGGAAGTGTGTGCTGTTCTTGTGCTTGTCATTTGGGTAAACACTATAGGAGCTATTAGCTTGTTTCAGATGACCCACGTATTTTGAATTTTTGCTGAGCCCCATCACCAATTGCCTTGACAGGGCACAGTGGATGAGTGGGCTGGAAGTGAGAGCAGAGAAGCGCAGTATTATCCCAAAGTGATCTATGCTACAAAAGCCACATAACTTCTGGAACAAAATTCATAAGCCCTTCCTGTGTAAACTATTGCATGTTTATTATTCCCCACTGCTACTTCTCTGGCAATATTCTCGTGTTAATGTCTTTTGCCTTTGCTTACTTCGGGTTTTTTTCCAAAATTCAGGTTCATTCCTTTAATTCCTTTTGTGTCATGTCCACTTAAAAATGGTATGCTAAATTAAGTACTGAACATTTATCCCAAGTCAGTTGCTGAGTTAAATATAAACAGTCAGGAATGATAAAATATAAATTTGAAGCATTTTTTATACACATACTCACTGACTGTTAGCTGAGGGGAGATACTCGGATATGTGGTTTCTCACATCCATGCCTAAACTTGTTGCTGTAAGCAGTTGATACCTAATTTCAGACCTAACCTCATGTTACCTGGATAATCAGGAAAACTTGTTTTTCCTTTCTCTTGACTCACTACATGAGAAGAGATGCAGCTGAGCACTAGGTCACATTCCTGAAACATCCTAGATACTGTATCATTGTTGCTTTGAGTACAGCACATTCTAGTGAACAATTTGAGTTTCCGTAGCCAGAATGCCTCAAAACAAGACTTTTTGCCAACTTTGCCAAGTTCAGCTCTGGTCTGTAAAGGTCTAATCCTTTAGAGTAACAAAAGTGTCAATGGAAGGGCCTCTCAAAGGTAATCAGGGGAAAGGGAAGGCCATGCATTTGACCCGTTGCATGGGTCAAAACATGTCTACAAAGAATTAATTATGCATTTGTTCGCAAATCAATACATGTGATAGTGCAATTGCTGTATACCTGTAGACAATGACAAACTGTTCTGTTCCAGTTCTATAATGAAGAAGTTGGTTCCTTCTCACCCTTTCTACTGCTGCATTGAGTTGAATTTTACCACATCATCAATGTAGGTTCTAGAGGAAGGTTTAAAATAAAGAAAAAGGAGGGGTTTTCTATTCAAGAATCTCATCAGCATCAAAATACTCTTATATTGATGCAAGAAATGGTTTTGATTCCAGCTGGTAGAGCTAAAAGTTTCCCACGCAGGGTAGTCAGTACAGGTAGTTGTAGTACCGGCAGTAAGAAAAACGTTACGGATTTTGTATCAGGCATTTTTCCAGCTGCTTGCATCCCAGAACTTTACATTCAGGTGCAAACTGAGTGGATTTCTTGTATTAGACAAGATAAATTTGTATTTCTGGAAAAAATTTTAGTATCATTTCTAGCTATAAGTGGCCCCATCAGTTAATTCTCCAGGTGATCCCAGAATACAGGGGCCTTGTAGAAGAATTGTCCTGTGTAAGCCACTGACATTCCCCTTCAATCACAATGTTCATGAAAAGTTCAAATGGAAGGTTCAAATGTGGCGTTTTTGGAACAGCTGCTCCTGTCATTTGCTGTCCATCTGCAAAACAGAGGCAGTGAGATTTAAGCAAATGTGGAAACAACTTTCATCTTCATTATGTCAGAACCCCAGTGTGAGACCAAGCAAATGCTCATTTGGAGAGATGCTCCTGGGTCTCACAAAGTTTTCACCTGGCACTGAAGGTTGATTGGTGCCTTGGATGTGCTGCTGGGGTTGGAGTTCCTGAGAGAACGGTAAGATTTTGGAGAGCAGCATTTGTGCAGTTTATAAACAAGGTTTTTTTGCGGGTGAAAGGATTCATTTTCTGTTGCCACTTGCCATAAGATTTTACAATTTTTTTAGCAGTGAGACTTTCACGTGGATGTAGCTAAGGTTAGTGCTGGCACTTCTGTTAAGTCCCATTGGCCAAGGAGTAAATTCCTGGAATAACCAAGAGTTGTACTTACAACATTTGTGAGCCATCACGTTGAGTGGTGGGGAGCTTGTTGCTTTGCTTAAAAGCAACTATTGCTGAAGAGATGAGGTGAAACATTTTTCTGGTCTTGAGCTATTTTTTGTGATCTCTTGAAGGGTATGGCTTAAAGAATGTAAACCTGCAATTTTTCTCTAAGGGAGACCTGAATGTTTAGCTTCTTGAGCTATTCAGGTGTTGGGTTTTCTTTTTTTTTTTTTTGGTTGAAGCAACTGAGCATGTCGTTTTAGGAGAAACAAATTTGATATTTAACACTCACAGTGAACGCAGAAGGTAAACAGAACTTTTACATGCAGCACATGCGTGCTTAGGAATTGGGGTTAGTAATAGCTAGGTTATGTCACAATTTGATGGTGGTGTTTGTACCTTAAATGAGGGAGGGAGAACAGGTCTGTTCAAAAATTACCTACTGTGGGGTTTCTCTGTGGTGTTACGACTTCTCCCCCACTCCACCACTTGAGTCTTCTGCTCAAGTGTATAACGAGAAGTGGCTTTGCTTTGAGGAAAGATTGATTGGTGGGAAGTGGTTACTGCAAAGTTAAAAATGCTAAAATAGAGTGCATCTTGGGGAAAAGATGCTCACAAGTTATTAATGGAGAACTGGCTTTATCATGTCATTCTTCCTGTTAATACATTCCATTCTTAATTGTGAATCTCGTTTTTACATCTTTGTCAAATTTGTCTTCATTTCTTAAGTTAGATCTGTAGGAGAATACTTTTGTGTCAGGAAAAAACACAGTGACTTTGCATGATTCACTTTTTCCTTTTAAAACCAGTTTTGTTAGAGATATTAAATAATTTTCAAGCTGCTTGGATATGTAAAAATGCGGATGTGTATCCAGCAGAGCCTGCAAAGATGCAGCAGACTCTTGAGGTACCTGGTTACTATTTTGGTAAATCTATTCCAGCCTCTTGAGTTTCTGCTTTGGCCTGGTGGGAGCAGCTGCTCTGTGGGCAGGTCGCACATGGGTCCATAAAATAGCCAAGTGGGAAAGGTTGTATTATAGGTACCAGTTGTACTGCTGTTAACACAACTTTCACTTGTTCATTTTCCTAGTGTTAAAAAAAGCATAAAATTACACATTTAAGTCAGTGGTACAGCCAGCATCTGATAACAGGAATAGCTGGCTTGCCAGATGGAAGACTCATCTGAATGCTTAGCTCAGGGTCAAGCAGATGCTTGCCTGGAGAGGTGAGCTTGGAACTCCTGCTACTCAACAAATCAGGTTTTCTTCCTCAAACCTTAGGCTTCTATAAATACCACCTTGACTGTTTTGTGGATGTGGGTGAATAGACCATTGAAGATATGAACTGATGCAGAAGTATTCCAAAGGCTGGATCATTATCCTGAGAAAAAATTGTTGAACGATCCAACTGTCCTGCTGCAAATGGCTTCTGAAGCCTCTTTAGTGCCCCATCCCGTGTCTGGGAGTTTGACCTGAGGTGCTGCTGTAACCATAGTTAGCCCAAAATTTAAGTGTTTGTTAGGATGGGTCTGCCTTGTAAGGAAGTTGTTTCTAAGTCTTTGCTTGCTTTTCACTAGGGTCCATTAAATAGTGAGTCTTCCAACCAGAGCTTGTGCAGCGTGGGGTCTCTGAGTGATAAAGAATTGGAGGTAAGTAGGCACAACTCCTCGGGGTAGCCGGGCTTAAGGTGAACATGATCAAACTCAAAACATGGAAGAAATTGTGTGAGAGTCAGTGATGGTTGTCGTAGTTTGGAGAGTGAAAGGGACTAGGGAAGTATTTAGCTTGACCCTGCAGGCTTGTAACCTCTCTGTGAAGCTCCTCCTCAAAGCTTCCCAGCATTCCAGGCAGGTTTTATCCAATCCCAAACACAGCATTTGTAAAGCTCAGTTCAGGAAACTGTTTTTAGTTCATTGGGATTTGTTTGGATACATTTTTGGATACACCTAAAAAGCCAGAGAGCATTAATGGAAAAGTTTGCCATATCTATCAAATATGTGAGTTTGCCTAAGCCTGTACGAGGCAGAGCATTTTGTGGATTGCTCTGTAGACATGTGGGGAGGTAAAAATTGATGCTTTGTCCCTGGTTAGTCTCACTTCTTTAAGATTAACTATTTCAAAATGCTCGCTAAAGCAGCAAAATGAATTGTAGTCGGATTTTTATTCTAAAATTCGATGTTAATAAACCAAAATCTCAAATTTAAGTGCATTTTCTTGTGCATTTCTTATGGACTTCCCCCATAGTTGCCAGGTAAGTTTTGGATCATATTTCCCTCTATTATATGGCAGTACTGGTATGAGGGGCTTTTGAGAATGCAGTATCTTAAACTCCATAAAGTAAGTGTAGTTAATAATGAAAATCTGAGTATTCATTCTTTTAATTGCTTTTTTAAATGAACTTTTGTGGAGAGATAAATTGACCAAGCTGATGTACTCAAATCTCCCATTCCTTGCTTTTTCAGTCTGTAACAGATAATGTTGTGTGTCATTTTTGTTATGTAAGTACTTGAATGGAAAAACAACTTAAACTGAATCTCATTAATATGCTCACAGCTCCATGGAGGCTGTAATAGAGCCTGTGGTGTTACAGTCACGCCAACGCTGTTCAGGAGCTGCTTTTCCCTACACAGTGAGGAGGCAATGTCACTGACTTTTGCACATACAGGGGCTGGAGCAGCAAGTCTCTAGGTCGTTTTGGAGTTTTCAGTCCCCTCATTCTAAAAAAGTACCTTGCAGACACAATAACCACCTTTGTCTTAACATCCCCTCCATCTTCTTACCAGAACAACACTGTGTCTGTGAGTGCCCAGCTGGTAACATGGGGCACCCACTGGGGACACAGCCAGGTTTAGATACAAGTTTATGCTTGTTTTCCTACTAAAGGAGGAAGACTGATTTCTGTCTTTAGCTTGTGTAAGTCTTTTGGTAGAGATCTTTAAAGAGGGTACTTGAGATTTGTGTTTCCAAAGAGCATGAAACTTAGGTTTACCACAGACTCTCTGGCCATGGCTTTCCCTCCCCGAGAGCTGTGTTTTGCACATAGTGTTTTTCTCCCTGCCCCCAGGCTGTAGTTTAGTGGTGGCTACAGTGGTTGGAGAACATACAGCTTGGAAATTATTTGGGATGATACGGGATAAGAGATGTTTTTAAAATGACAATGGTGGTGGGAATGACAAGACATCTTTTTCCAGCAACCTCAGTGAGCTGCTTCCAGCAGTGCTTCCCAATGTCTCTGGCAGGTTTGGCCACAGATGTGACCCTGGTGATGGGGAAAGCACTGTGCCAGGGTCTCCCTCCATTCTCACGTGTTTAGGCTTGCTAGCCTTGTACAGACAGATAGGCATGACACTTCTGGAGCCCTCAGGCCTGTCAGCTGTGCTCTATATTGTGCCTGTGCATAAATAAATTGATTGTGCGTAAACCCACTGATCAGCTGCTCATCGAATCTCTGGGTGCTCACAGAAATAGCACATGCAACTGACCCTTGACTTTAATGAGAGCAGGTGAGGAGCAAACGTAAGTCTAGGTGAATTGCTGCGTTTGTAACAGCTTTGTCCTGGCTCTTGTCTTGGGATAGTTCTTGTAGCCATCTGCAGTGGGCTTTGAGAAGAAGCATTACCTGCAGGCAAAGTGAATTGGCTTAAGAGACTGTGATTGGACTGCAGATTTGGATGTCAATACTTAAACCTCTCATCATTATTCCCCTTGTACCAGTACTGTGATCACCTTGAAGTGGTTTACACAGGTTTTTATAAGTCTTTGAGCTTTCTCTGCTAACCCTGTGAGGTCATTGGACAGTAGAGGCTGGCTTGCAGCAGCTGAAATAGAAAAAATAAATTTACCTCCTTGTTAATCACATTCTCTCCCTCCTGGAGCACATCTGTGAGAAGGTAGCAGCTCTTTGAGAGCAGTTGTTTCTTTAAGTACTAACAGTAAAAACAAATGCACCAGAGAAATTAAATGGCCACAGGGGATATGGAACAGATCATTGTGTTTGGGCATTTTCTTTAAATCTTGGAATAACTGCAATAATGTTAATTTTGAAGTATTGTTTAACAGACTCCCGAGAAAAAGCAGAATGACCAGCGGAATAGGAAGAGGAAAGCAGAAGCCTACGAGAGCAGTCAAGGTAATCCGTGCTCTGACCCTGCCACAGGATTGCGGCATGCTTGGTAACTCGGGCACGTGCACAGGCAGAGTCCTAGGAAACTAATGGCTCTTCTCAAGGGTGTGTCGGGCAGCTTGTTATAAACTACTCCATGCTGGTCTGTTCTCTTCTGGGAGCCTTGTTATCCTTATTGGCAGGAAAATACTTGGCTTATTCACGCAAACTCTTGCAATTTGATGGGACAGGCTGCCCAGAGGCTTCGTATGCTGCTCTGAAGTGTTGTTTTGGTCCTGTGTCGCTACATATACAGCAGCCAGACTTCAGAATACAGACTGTGCTCTCCTCCTTGCTTTCCAAGACGTGTGCCTGCCTTGTTAGAGCAAGTTCTTGCCATGACAAATCAGGAACAAGCTGTGCCCAAGCAGGCAGTGCCATCCTGGAGTGCTGTGGAAAACCTGGCATGTTTAATCCAAGTTTAGATTTTCTAGCAAATGGGCAGAGGGGCAGATTTTGATTTCTTTCATTCTTCAACAAGAAAGTAATGAGAATTGTGTTGACAGAACTGCTTTGATAATATGATAATAAGAGAAAAGGGCTAAGTTTTAATGAGCTGATGTTAAGCCACTGCTAATTACCTTGCAAACTCTTACAGCAATGCTTGTGAGAGATCTAATATGCAGTAATTTATCTGAAGGCGGAGGAGTAAAAGTACCCTTTGCTCTCTCCTTATCTTGAAGGAAATTTTGGAGAACCTATGCAACAGTCAAGACCTTTAGTGTTTTCTAAGTACTTCAGCAAGTGCAAATGCTGTTTGATTGGATCTGACACGTTTGGAATTGAGAGTTAATTGAATTGGCAATTGTAGAGCCTCCCAAAAACAGCACAAGGGCTGTAACCCTGGGGCGGGCTTTTGTTGTGCAGCTTTGTTGTGATAGGTGTTGCACTGAACAGGAAAAGGAGTGTCAAAATGTAGGAGGAGGTTTTTAGAATGGCATGGTAACTTCTGTTCTTAAAAGTACAACTCTTATTTTAATCCTTTGCTTTCCTTTTTAGGGAAAGGCACTCCTAGAGGACATAAAATTAGTGATTATTTTGAGGTAAGAATCTTTTCATTGACAAATCTGCCTGTATTCACATTTTGCAAAATCTGTAGATTGAAGTTTGTGACGTGATGTGTTACTGATCCATCACTGGGATCATGGATTGATGATGTCAGCCTGATATGCTCAGATCTGATTAGGCAGAGGATATGAGGAAGTTGATTTTTAAATTAACATTTGGTTGAACAGTTGATAAGGCTTTTTTTTCACTTAAGTATAGGTTTGAGGTTGATTTCCACTGGAACCCATATCTCAGTTGAGGGTATCTCTGGGTTTGCAAATGATTTTGATACGGGTCCAGTGTTGCAAAAGAGCACACCTGCACAATCCTGCTGATTGGAGTGGGAAGTTGTTTACAGGGTTCTCTCTTGAGAAAACCTTCCCATGGGAGGCTGGCACCATAGGGGCCAAACCCCTCCCCAAAACAGTGATAGACATTCTAAAAATCAGTATTCTTTTTGCACTGCGTAATATCTGAAGTTTTTCTAGGTCCGCACAATCCAGAGCAATAGGTTTTCTCTTAAGTTTGTTCTTTATTTTATGGAGTAACTTGGAGTCAGAAATTTAGTGCTTATTAGTGCTTACTTCTTTCCTGGGTAAATTTTTTATAAGTGGTACACTGTAGGGGTTTCTGTACCAACTGGAGCAGTTCCCCAGCTTCTTACCTGTCCTGCCTCTTAGCAGTGACTGGCACAGGTGCTTCAGTGGAGATGGACATTCTCTACCACTCCTGTGGTGCACATCAGACACATCTCCTCACAGGGAATGGGCTTCCTAATTCCGTAGAGTAAATAACTGATCTATGGCCAAGCGTGCACGTTTATATCCTTTTGTGTTACAAAGGAAAATGTACTCCGTGCAAATACAAGTGTTTGTCTGAGGTACTTCTGTTATTTTGAAAACTCTGTGAACTGTTAAGGTTTTCCTCTTAATTTATCTTCAGTTTATGTAAATGATTCCCTGAAGCCTATAAGGCTTCATTTTTAAGATAAATGTGTTTCTTCTGTCTGTGTTAAATTTGGTTAAATGTAGTATCTCTGTGGAATTCCTGATGATCAAATCTGTTTGTGTGCTCAGTTTGCTGGGGGCAGTGGCCCAGGAACCAGTCCCGGTAGAAGCGTGCCGCCCGTTGCCAGATCCTCTCCGCAGCATTCCCTGTCCAACCCCTTGCCGGTGAGTGTTCTTGGGGACACGGCTGGTGGCCTGGCGTCGGTTAACTTGGTGGCCATGCTTCAGACAGGTAATACAAGGTTCTAGACAGGGAAGTGTCTCTTGGTGAGTGATTTGGCGTGTTCTCCGTTTTAAATCTGAAACTGGGTTCTGAGAGCAAAGCCATGTCTAGGACCCTGGGACAATGGCTAGTCCAGCTGTAGCTGACATGAATATCTGAGGTTAAATGGTACAGGATGAATGTTTCTAACATGCTGTGTGGGTACCGAGGGATGCTGATCCTTAATAAAGATGGAACTGACCCGTTAGTTACCCTGTATTCTATTGTAGCGCATGAACTACTCCATAGAGTTGGGAGTATGTTGTGTGTTTGTGCAGCACTAGTCAGGGATATTATGATCTTGATTGGCCCCCTTGGGTATCCCGAACAATTTGCACACCACAATTATTTAGGGGAGGCCTTTTACTTCTGTTCATGTGTACATGACTTACAAGGGGCATTACCAAAAGCTTGCAGAGAAATGTGTGTACATGCACAGCTGGTGCTGGTTTTTGGCATGTAATTCCACTTTACTTGCAGCATTTCTGCGAGGTCTGGATGTGAAGAAGTAACCAGTGTTTTTAAACCATTTTAGGACAGAGCAGCTAAAAAAAATTTGTTGCAACTAGCAAAGCAGTATTCAGAGGCTCTGTTGCCTGAGCTTTAGTTTTGACCGTTGGCTCGGCCCCTCTTCAAAAATTTTCAGCATTTGTTGAGTGTCACAAAAGTCTGGAGACACTGTGGGAAGGGTTGGTATTCCCAAAGCCAAATGCAAAGTCTTTAGTGATTATGTTACTCTGCAGAGATCTTTGCACAGTTCCTGAATGTACTGAACTAAACCCCAACAGTGAACACTCTGCTCAGAATTCCATGTGTTGCTAGATTTCAGAAGCTTTGTAATGCTGCTTGAAGGGAGAGCTTCACATATGCTTCTAGATATATTTTAATGTTTCTAAAAATTAAAATGCATCATATTAATTGAATGGACTTTCATCCTATCATGTATTCATTCACTAATACATCTCTTCAAAGAGAAGTTAATGAAGAAATAGCATCTCTGAATGTTGCAGATGTGTGAGAGATTAGGGACAATTGTTTATTCCAGCAGATTAGATAACCCGCAATGGAACAGGTGGATTCTTCCTTTGGTTTTCTTCTTCTACGCTTGTATGTGTTGAGTAGGTAGAAGTTGAACAGAGTATTTCCGGTGAATACTGATGTCGCAGTTAGTTTCAGCCAGGCCATTTTGTCTCTCCCCTTACACAGGTGTTTATCTTCTGTTCTTTACTCTTGCAGCTAAACCTGTGATGTTTGCTTATTCATAACAAGCTATTCTCGGCCTTTGCAAGATCCGTCCTCTTCTTACAAACTGAATGTCAGTGGTTTGATCTAATCCCCAAAAAAATGGGGGGATGAGTGGAAACTGGAGAACACTGAGTGTCTTACCCATTACAGGTGTCAGTGTGATCTTGGAAGGAAGCAGAGTGTTAAAATGTCTTTCACATGATACAAACCTCCTCCAGACCTGAATTAATCTGTACTGTACTGGAAAATTTCTGCAATCAGAACTTGCAGAGGAATTGTAATGGCCTCAGGATGTTACTACTTCTCTTCAAATCTCTTGGCTGATTTGAATTGCCTCACTCCTCATTTGATCAGAATGATCTGCAGGTCTTGAGACTCTTGCAAGGCCGCTCTCAGGCACAAGCATTCTTTTGGGGAAGGAAGCACACTCCTGAAATTGGTAATGTTAGCCAGAAAACAGGTTGCAATTTAGGTTTTTAAGAAAAACTGAAGCCTGACCTGACTGTTTGCTTTCTCGGAGATAATTGCCTGGCCTGGAGTTACAGCTTGAAAGGACTTGGATGATTATTACCCAGACGGCCAACTTTTAGTAGTGATGGTGTGGCTTTGGAAGCCAGGGCATTGAGATGCTGTGTGCTGTAATCAGTGTAGCTCAGATGATTCCTGTTGTTAAACCCAGTTCCTCCACCACAGTTGGAAAACTAACCTACTACAGGAGAAAGGAGCTGGCCCTTAAGAGATGTAATGGACCTTTAAAGGATTTTGGAAATGAATGAGTACTTCGTTTACCTTGCAGGAGATGGGCCCCAGCTGTAATGACAGAAGTGAACTTACCCTGATGTCTGGGTCCTAGACATGGTTAGGTTGCTGCCGTTTAGCACTTCTGACTCAGTTTACTTTACCAGAATTGCAATGTATCATGAAATTGGCTGTTTGAAAATGAGTCCTTAAGAAACATAGAAAAATATAATTGTGAATGCATTGACCAAAATCCCAATGTAGATTTTCGGACCTGCAATCTATTTTGCCCCACTGACTCTGAAGCATGTGTATTTGCAAGGGAAGAGGATGTGTTAACTGACAAGAAATTCTGTCCTGTGTGTTCATTTGTTAGGGGTTTTTTTAATTGTTAACTTCATTTCCTTGTTGCTGTCTGCCATTGGAACAATCACTGCAGGAGTCCTGTTTGAGTTATCAGATCCTCACCATGGCTGCCTGCTCATTCCTGAGCTGCTGCTTCGCTGACAACAGTTTTGGCAGAGTCAGAGAATCGCTTTTGTAAATTTAAAAAAAAAAAGTAGTTCATTGTCTGTTTTTTGACTGTGTTGCAGCGGCGAGTGGAGCAGCCGCTGTATGGGGTAGACAGCAGCGCAGCCAAGGAGCCGCAGGAGGAACACTCTGCTCTGCCAACGCTGATGTCGGTGATGCTGGCGAAGCAGCGGCTAGAGAATGAGCAGCTGGCACAGAGGGGAGGTGGCCTCTGTTTTACTTTTGTCTCGGTGAGCAGCTCCGAAAAGATTTGAATCCTAAGGCGTATGCCTAGTTAAGGGATGGGGAATTTGAAGCTTTTCTGCCCAAGTGCAGCCTCGTTTTTGCTGACCCCAGTCTGTCACCTTCTGGTAAGTTCATCTTCCTTGTGAAGAGTTCTAGGTCCCAGGCTTTGCTTGTTTAATGAAATGGTGTGAGTTTTAAGTTAACAGCTCAAAATCTTACATAGATCAAAATGATGTCATCTGAGAGGATAATCTGATAGATGCAGGAAAGCAAAAGATTGAAGTATAGTCTTGTTGTGAGAAGCATTTGGTTTGGCCTTGCCTAATCTCAGCTGCCATGAATTATATCAGGCTTTTAAAAGCTTTGTCTTCAGCAGGTTGGGCCTGGCTTCTTGGAAGAAACTGACTCTGGTTTTACTGAACTGAATCTCTAAAGCATCCTTAAACCTGAACATGAAAGTGTGGTGCAGGCCAGGCTGCAGCTCCATTGTGGAGATGCATGTATCTGCACGGGCACTGGTGGTCGTGCTGAGGGACATGTAACAATACACAACTTTCTTTTACAGGCCCAGCAAGGCAGCCCATCTTCTACTGGATCAGGGAACACTGAGCATTCCTGCACCTCCCAAAAACAGATTTCCATCCAGCACAAACAGTCACAGGTATAGCTCACTAGACAACACAGCTCTTGGATGTGAGATTGAAGCTTGATGCAGCTTGTCTGCTGTGCTAGAGGGTGCCACTGGTAGTGGACATGATGTTTCCAGTGAGAAGAGCCAGTATTCCCAACTCCATCTGTAACTACTGAGTGAAGTGAATTGCTCTGAGCTTTGTTCCTCATCCTGTAAAGAATGTTTTCAGTTGCTGCTGCCGGAGTTTGTGCAATCTGCTGCTGAGGCTTTTCTGTGTCAATGCTGTGGGCAGTTCGTCAGCTGTGTGTGATTGTGCTTGGGAGAGGAACACCTCAGCTCTGTCTGTTTCTGCTCTGTTGTATCCTCAGCGTCCTTCCTCTCTCTGGAAGTGAGGGTGTGAAGGAAACCTGAGTGGTAGTTGTGAATGTCTCTGTTCAAGCACTGGGTCATGGGTGCATCACCTTTCTCACAGTACAAATAGCCACGGTCTGGCTGGCAGCTCTTTGACCTCTGCAGAGTCCACTCATGGAGTAGTTTGTCTTGTCAAGGCAGAACATGGTGTATTCCTGAAAGTGCTTCCCAGCGACTTCACTGACCTGGAGTCAAGAAGAGGAGTAGCTCTTATGACTGTACTGCTGTCTTTTTGGTACCTTTTAAATTACTGAGATTCTTTTAGCTGTGTCATCTTCTGTTGCTTACCAGGGTGCCCAGCTTTATCTGCAATGCACCTGGTTTATTTCTTCTCCAAGCCTG
Source organism: Cnemophilus loriae (assembly GCA_013397755.1). Taxonomy (NCBI): domain Eukaryota; kingdom Metazoa; phylum Chordata; class Aves; order Passeriformes; family Corvidae; genus Cnemophilus; species Cnemophilus loriae. The sequence continues at coordinate 121,828 of VZTF01000015.1, forward strand.
CTTTTAATCTTCTTTGGATTTTCATCTCAAGTCCCTCTGTGTCTTCCCTTGAGCAATTTTTTAACAATCATTTCCTCACACGTGTCTGTGTCAGAGATGATTTTGTTGCTGGGAGGGTCCATTCTCCATTAACCCTAAAGGTAGTACAAGTTCTCTGTTCACCGAGGACAGCAGTCTCCCCTCTGGGGATACTCACTTGCTCAAGTCTGGGCTCTGTTGTGTCACTGGGGTCGCATTTGTTGTCTGTATTGTTAAAATGCTGGTCTGGGAAGATCCCTGTTTCCTGACAGTGCATGGAGAGATCTGTGTGTGAGAATGATGCCACAACTCAAGAACTTGCCAGAGATTATGTCAGTCTTTGCTGTCCCAACACCCATGCTTAAAACAGTGGTCCCGCCTGGAGGGAACAAGGTGTTTTTGTTTTCTTCTGTGCTTAACATGCCCACAGGGTCCATGTTCCTAGCAAGACATTATCTGAGCAAGCTTTCTGCCAGTGTTCAGCTTCATGATATTCCCCAGAGGTTTAGGTGGAGCATACATGTGCAGGAAAGAATCTAGCAAGATGTTTAGTCACATCATGAGGACATGTACACATTCTTGGTTTTTCCCTTCCAAGCCTGTTTGGAGTTGATAGAGTTAAAAAATAGATAAACTTCAGTGATTCCCAGCTTGAATCACTTGTGCCAGTGCCAAAAGCAAGTCAGCATGATGTGATTTCATCAGTGTTGTCAGTAAGTGCTAGGGCTGAATGGTCTGAGGTGACTTGGGGTGAAGTCACATGTAAGAGCATGTATCCTGACTTCATCTGACACAGGGCAAGCATGTCTGTGCACTTGCCTGAGTGAAATAACAGTCACTTACTAAAGAAACTTTCTGCTGTTTGGCCACTAGCTGCACCAGGTTCTCCACAGACATCCTGCATGGTGCCTCTCATGGCAAAGCTTTTCCTGCAGGCAGGAAGCATGAACCAAGTTGAGGCAGAGGTGAGGTGACCTGCCCAGGCCTTCTTTTTGTCTTTTGGGATTTAGGCCCATCTTGCTTGATGTGCCATGCTGGCAGGAGCTCTGTTTGAGCTTTTCCATACTGGGCATATGTCAGGAAGCAACAGTTAGCCAAGTTTGTCTCTTACTCCATGGTATTGGCTTCCAGGCAAGCTTGAAATTTGGAGAACAGGTATATAACAACTCCACAGGTAAGTCTCTGCAATCTCTTCTCAGAAACAGAATAGGTGCCTGCTAGCCACAAGTGTGAAATCTGTGTGTGCAGTCCTGGAGAGTTTCCTCTGTGTTGACTTGGCTGTTTTAGATGCTGTGTTCATGTACATACTGACTCCTTCCCCTTCTCCACCCCTTAATTTGAGTGCTGAATCTGAAATATTCAAAGAATATAGTGTGTGTCTTCTGTTCCTGGGCATAGCTCTCACTTCACTGCTTCACTGAAGGTGTTTGAGATGTGCTGCACCCCATAAAACTTTACAGATAGTTTTGACTCAAGGGCTATTAAGATACTGTCCCCAGTGGGTACTAATACATTAGTTTATCAGAAATGAAAGCTTGTGCCCAATACTCTTGCTGTCAACCTGTTACAGTATTTTAAAATGTTTTCTGTCAGGACCACTTTAGAGCCCCACAGGTGTTGTCTTTGTCTGCAGGTGGTTGTCTGTGCTCAGGAAAGATCATAAATTTGATATTCCAGCTAAGGGCTGGGATTTGGTGTGGTTTTTTTTTTTTTTCTTAAGCCTTTTTTCTGCACAAGCTCTGCATAGAGCCCACCAAAGAGTGTGCAAAACTCAACTATAAATGTAAAATTCACAGGACACAGAGGATATTTTAGGCTGTTGAGAGTTACCAGTTTGTGCTCTTCAGAGTTCTGTGCTGGAGGAGCCCACCATGCAACAGTAAAATGAATAATGGAGAACGTTCTTCCCCTGACTGCCAGGATGCAGGGGATCAGTTCTTCTGAGACCCAGCAGTTCAGATCGGAGGGGGTTACACTGGGGCGTTAGTGCTGACTATTCAAAACATTATCTGTTTGTCTTAAACGTGGTTTGTGGTGATTTTTCCCTACAGTCTGACCTCACAATGGAAAAAATATCTGCACTAGAGAACAGTAAGAATTCTGACTTGGAGAAGAAGGAGGGGAGGATAGATGACTTATTAAGAGTAAGTATTTAAAGTGGGACAATTCTTCTAAAAGCTGCTATTTAAAGGTACTTAGAATGCTTGTGCCAGCCAGGCTGCAGAGCAGGGGCTTGTATACCAGCTGTAGAACCAACACTTGCAAGGTGAAACAAATCCAGTGATCTCTTACCAACAGGATAATTGTCTTGCCTGTGGACACTGTGTTTGGGCCCGCTTGAATCTAAGCAGTGTCTGGGGATGTACGATGCAGAGTTGTTGTAGCTCAATTGTTTGTGTCCTCAGCAGTCCTGGCCTCCCTTTGATCTGTTGCACACTTGTGTATTTTGCTAGCTAACCTAACAGGTTTCTCTGCAGAATTCACAGAATCATGGAATCATTAAGGTTGGAAAAGACCTTGAAGATCACCAAGTCCAACCATCAGTGAAGCACTACCACCATTTTCTCACTAAACCATGTCCTCAAGTGCCACATCCACACATTTTTTGAACACTTGCAGGGATGGTGACTCCACCACTGCCCTTTTCCCTCCACCCAGTTACTCCCCTCTTCTAAGTCCTGAGGAGCTGACTCTGCCTTTTGTTTGGCAGCACGTCTAGCAGCATCTCAGTAGCCTGGGAAGTCATGTTCTGAAATGCTCATTCAGGAGTGTCAGAGACGTGTAGAGATGAGAACATCCTTTGGCCAAACCAGAAGAATAAAGCTCTTTAACCCGTTAGTATTCTTCAGTAAAAGATAAATACCTTCAGATCAAGGATCTTGTCTTAATGGAGAAGTTCTAATTGACTTAGCTTTCATCAGCTGAAGAGGCAGCTCTTGTGAAGTGTTGAAAAGCATTAGAAAGCACATTAAAGGGAGTAAAGGGAAGGCTTTATGTGCGTCTGGTCTCAGCACCTGAAAGAGCTCAGTCGAGCTCATGGAGACATGGGGCACATGTGAGCTTGTGGGAAACAATCCATGAAGCAGGAAATAGATTTTTAAAATTTTTTTATTATTATTATTTAGTTATTTTTGTTTTTACCAGACTGTTAGTTGGAAGGGAAATGGTTAAATTTAACTCTGTTAATGAAAGTTGTTGCACATACAGTCCTGCTGCATGCTGTGGTGGTGTGAAGCAGCACCTGCCACTGGGAGCAGTCTGTGTAGAGGGGCTGATGGAAAGTGACTCGAACAAGAATTTAACTGAAAGTACAAAGGGAGTTCCCCCATGCTTTTCCTGTGCCAGTACTGTGGCTAAAGAGGGAGGATAGACCAGTGATGACTAAGCTTTTTTGAGACTTCGTAGCTGTGGCAAGGTCTTAAATGTTTAACAAAAAAAAAAAAAAAATACTTTTGCTTGTCTTTAGTCTCTTTGTTACCTTGGTTCCTTACATGTAAACCAGGATGACAGAACTTCCTTGTTCTAGAGGGGTATTAAGATGTAGTGAGTTAAAAATTTAAGAGTTTGTCTTGGATGTTTTGCTAAACAAAACCTGTTCTTTTATCCTGCTGGTTTGCTGGCTTTAATCTGATCCCCACAGCTAGCTGGAGAAACTTCTTCCTAAGTGATGCTTAGTTTGGCTCTTCTGAGTGGTTTAAAGTCACAGGCTTTGTTCTCTGTTCACTTTTAGGCCAACTGTGATTTGAGACGGCAGATAGACGAGCAGCAAAAGATGCTGGAGAAGTACAAGGAGCGGTTGAATCGATGTGTAACGATGAGCAAGAAGCTTCTTATAGAAAAGGTGAGTGGGGGACGTCTCTGCAGTCACAGTTCATGTCCTTGAAAGCATCTCTATCTTTTTAATAGTAAAAACCTGGTCCTGTTGCTTTAGTGATAAAAGATAACTGGAATTCTGTCTTGAATTATTTCTCTGCAAACAGGAATGTAATCCAAAGCCTGAAGTGGTTCAGAATGTTCAGATTTGGTCACTTTGCGCAGTGGCAGAGTGATCTCTTGCTTAAATGAAAGAGCTCTAAATGCAGCAGGCATTGCTTGATTTGGAAACCCATACACCTGAAAAGCAACTCTGCAGCTCTGGGAGTGCAGGAGCACTGTCCCCTTGTGCAGTGGAATTGCAGATACGCTCTGGGACATGGGCAGGTGATTTAGACCTTTCCTTCTTTCAAATGGCAAAGCTGGAGATGGTTGCTTTGTATAATGCTGAAAATAACACGCTAGGTACAGTGCCAGGCTGCTGTTCACCAGCATCCAGCCTGGTTCAGTATTGAAAGATTTCCGGATTTCTTGGTGGTTAAACAGCGTGGGGGTTTGATTGCTGTTTCAGCTGTTGGCCAGTTACACCTATTGTTTGTGGGCACTGGATGGGCAAAACTACCTGAGTGCTGGCTGGGACATGCTGTCTGTTTGCGTTGATTTTGTCACAGAGCTGATTGTTTTTGGCTGAGCAGGGCTCCCCTCTCCAGAGTGGTGACCTAACTGAGATTGTGTCACTTCTGGGCATGGTACAAGACTAGGACTTAGCTGGCTGATCACTATATCTTAGTCTTAATAGTGATCCAAGGTGCATTTTCTTTCTTCGTCTCCTGCATAAGGGCCTGATCAGAGCTGGGCCTGCAGTCTAGGTAAGTTACTGATACAAAGGGATAGTTTTAATCCTACTGCTGCCAGGCTGATCTCAACTGATCATAGGATGGGGTGAGCTGTGCAGGCAGTCATCAGGAGGGAAGAGTGAGGCTGAAATGTCAGGATGGAGGTGAGCAAATGCCTGCCAGACCAGTGCGAAGCACCAGCAATAATTTGATTAATGATATTCAACTGGGTTTCAGATAAACAGAACTGAAGTGATAGAAAGTGGTAAGAATTGGTGGTCATTTAAAACGCAGCACAGCCCTTAGCTAGTAATTTATGGCTTGTATTTTTACGTGGCTTTATTTTGCTTTCAGTCAAAGCAGGAGAAGATGGCATGCCGAGATAAGAGCATGCAGGATCGATTGAGGCTGGGGCACTTCACAACGGTGCGGCACGGCGCATCCTTCACCGAGCAGTGGACAGATGGCTATGCCTTCCAGAACCTCATCAAGTGAGGACAAACAGGATTGTCTTTAACTTCAGAGGCAGAAATGGAAAAAAAAAACCCAGCAGTTGTGTGTGATGTCTTGCGCGTCAGAATGCAAGAATGGTGTGACTGATGTGTGGAAGGAACTCCTGACAACGGGGAACTTTTTCACACTGAAGTGAAAAATCTGTTTCCACTGAATCTTCCAGAGACTTGAACTGGAGTGAAATGGTTTGAGTTGGCTTCTGGGCCAACTGTTGTTACCTGTTGGGAATCCTCCATGCACCCACCTGCGTGTGTAGTGCTTGGGGTGAAGGGGTGGACCAAAATCTCACATATATTGTGAGTCAATCAATTTTATTTGCATCCTTGCATATATTAGTCAAAGAAGGCTAATCTAATTAGCTTGCCTTTTTTTTTCTTTTTTTTTTTTTTTTTTTTTTCTTTTTTTTTTTTTTGAAAGTAGAAAGTGGAGAAACTTGAAAGAGAAAATCCGTACTATTTAACTAGTTTTGCCTTCTGGTAGCAGTGATCAAAGGGGCTGCAGAAACCTGGAAATGAAGATCAGAGACCCTTTATGCAGGTTGTTAATGGAAATATCCAGTCAATTCCCACCTGGCCTAAATCTTTAAGTAGGACTTGCCAAATTAATTGCACTAGACAGCTATGTGTGATTCTTTAAAATCACATCACTTCTCTGTAGTCTGATAGGGAGGCGTGCAGCTCTTGTTAGGCACAGATTAAGGACTTTATAATTCTTCCTTAGTTTGTGCTGTAAGACATGGGAAAAATACTTCTGGAATACTTACTTGCAGTCTCAGTCCCTTTTTAAAAGGAAATTAGGTATGCAAATGCTTAGGTCATTTAGACTTGAAATTTCAAGAGTGCTTTTATCACTGTAAAATATTTCAAGATAGTCTTTTTATCTTGGAGGAGAGACAGTTTCTTAGTGAAATCGGGAATGGTGTTGGTTATATTCCAGAGAATTTAGGATAGTTTAACTGTACTTTTGAAGTGTAAAGATACTTTCTCAGACAGTGCTAGACTTCAGGAATAGTTTTAACAGGAAAATCTGAGATTTCAAACAGAGGCTTCTAGGAAAAAGTGTGTGGAAAGTTAGTGACTTGCCGTGGATCCTAGATTTCCATGGGATTAGCAACTCCTTTGGATGTCCTCTGCGTGAATTAAACCTTTCACTTACTGAAAGATTTCTGTGAGCCAGGAAAAGAATCCTGTTTTTTGTAAAAATACCCTTAAAACTCTGACTCATCATGTTTGGCACATCCCCCTTTTCTGTACAAAAATATTTTGTTACAAATCTTACAAGTACAACTGATTTGAAATTCATGGCTCCAATCTGGTAAGAACAGATGCTGAAGACAACTAAGTGCACACCCTTAGTTATCTGCATCGTGTCTTTTCTCCTCTCTGCTTTTCAGACAACAGGAAAGGATAAATTCCCAGCGGGAAGAAATAGAAAGACAACGAAAAATGTTAGCAAAGCGGAAGCCACCGGCGATGGGCCAGACCCCTCCAGCAAGCACCGAGCAGAAGCAGCGCAAGAACAAGACCAACGGAGCAGAAAATGAAACGTAGGTTCTCTGGCCTTCTTGGTGCATGTCAAAGCCACATGCTTTGATTAGATCACAAAATATCTCCTGGGAAATGGAATCTTGCCCTTGCCTCTAGGCTTCGCTCTATGCACAAATGTATGTAGTGGAATTAGCCTGGCATTCAGCAACATCTGGCTCCAGTTCTAAATAGATTTCATTGAAGTAAAACAGGGATCGTTGCTGAGTCCAGACTTTGTATGGGCTTAACTTTATTTTTGTACGAGTCCAGTAATTTTTTCAGGGTTCCTGTTGCGTCAGGTTTGAAAAGTGAGCTCTGACTTTAGTGTTGCAAGCTCAGAATTGATATTGGTATCAGGGTATATGTGATGCTTTTTTTTTTTTAATTGTATACATTTAGAAGCCTTGATTTCTGTGTATTTACTGTGGAGAATTCTGAGTTAAGAGTTTTGAAATAATTCATTTGGGATGCTGAAGGAGTAAGATGCTCTCTGTAGAGACAGTGCATTGAGCATTGGCCTGTTCTCCAAAACAGTTCTTCACACATACGCGACTCAGGGAAATGGTGGAAGTGCTACTCTTTTCATGGATTTTTTTTTTTTTTCCCCCCCATGCCTCTTTTGAAGTTACTGATGCTCTAAGAGACTTGATATTCTTCTAGAGTAAAGCTGGGTCTTGAAAGAAATTTAGAACAGTATTTTTTCAGAAGTTTTTGTGAGTTGGAAATACATTTAGTCAGAGACTTAGTCCTACCTTCTCCTAGTTCCCTTTATAGATGTCATTTTATTGCTGTAGGCTAATACCATAACTCTCACTGACACTTTTCATTTTTCATTATTAAATCTCCTGGGCTTGACTTGACCTCAGAGTTCCAGAAGCCTTTTGAATTCTTGGCCTTGATCTTTAAAAGGACATGTGAAGCAAAAGTTCCCACTGCCTTCGCAGTCTGAGCAGAGATGGCACGAGGCTGGGTGAATCCTGATATTCAGGGTCCCCTCAGCTCCAGGGCTGTGCCCCTAAATGGTGTACAGGTACCTGCAGATCAGGTGGGTTGTGTTGGAGAGCACTGGGTGCTTCTTGCAAATAACTAAGTTGGTTGGAGACATTTCCCCCTCATTCTGGCCAAGGGAACCTGAAAAGAACTAAATAAAACTTTAAAGTAATCCTTTTGTATTGCCAGGGTTGAGCTGGGAGAAGCAAATGGAATGTCTGTACATGGATATTTTGAAATTTTGCTATTCACTGTGGTAACCTTTCACTTCCAAAGGGCAGGATGAGCTTTCCCCATTTTTGTGGGATTCTTTTTCTCCAGCAGTCTGGTGCAGCTGTAGTGTGGCTTATTCTGGGGGCATGGCAGCACAGGTCCTGAAGTGCCCTGGGAATCCTGGTCATGTCTGTGATGCTTCTGTTTGTGCTGTGAGCCTGCCTTGGCATAATCCAGCTTCACCATGCTCTACTAGGAAGCCTCTTGGGCTCCCAGGTCTTTTTCTCTGTTTCTTGCTGGTTTATCATTCTTCACTGATATATTTTAGGGTGATGTCTTCGTGGTTTAGAAAAGTTTCTTGTCGTGTGCTTGCTAAAAACTGCTTGCCAGCGTACAGATATGGTTCATATCGAGCATTGTCGCTTATGTGAAAACACTGGAGTTTTTGCAAGTCAGCTGTAGCAACTGGACTGACTGAATACTTTCTGAATCATTAGTTATCCAGTAAGTGCATTTGTTGGACCATTGTGTATCAGGAACAAAATTTTCTGACTTCTGGAGGGAGGCTTCTCATTGTGGAACTCTTACAGAGGCTGACTTTTAGGCAGTTTAGGTATAAATGTTTCTAAAAGTTGAATGAGAAGCAAACAGCCAAATTCCTTTTTGATTTTTGGTTCCTCTTTGGTTTGTGGTTGTTGCTGTGTCTTAAAAAGGAGAGGAAGGTCTCATGATGCAAATTTAAACACAAGCTCTCCCAAAATGAGTTTCTAGCCTGTGAATGAGAAAAGAATTTTCATTCAGAAAGATTAATCTGCTGGGGCTGGTTGAGATTCATTAGGGCAGCTTGGGCAGCCTTCAGCTGCGCTAAAGGTACGTAGGGTGTTTCCAGAATGTTTCTGTGAAATAGGGTGGTGTTTGTCTCAGAGCCCCCTTGATTTTTGTGATGGTTGCTGTGACAGGCAGCTATTTTGGGCAGTGTTAGCCTGGTGGTGCTCGTTACATCTCTGCCCTAATGAGTAGACTGATGGTGTTTGTTATTTGTGCATGAACATACGTGCCAACCTTGTTGCTGGTTTATTCAATTGTCTCTTTATTCCTTACACAGCAACAGCAACCAAAGAATCACGGAATCACAAAGACCTAAACTCTTGGGACGGTCTTTTAGGTTACCTGAATCTAATTAAAATTCAGGCTGTGTGTGTGAATTAGAATCATAGAATCACAGAATATCCTGAGTTGGGACTCCCAAGGATCATCAAGTCTAGCTCAGGGCCCTCAGCAGTTTTATATGAAATGAGACAACATGTGACCATTTTTGGTACTGGCTTTGTTTTATATGTATCTTTAATTTGTAATAAGCAGTTCCTTCTGCTCAAGATTCTTTCATAGGGAACTTGGCTTATGAGTTTTAAATTTATCAGGTAACAACTGCTTTAGGCCTTGTTTCAAGTACATGGGCTCTCTGCACTATCAACAGAGGGAAGCTGGGGCATTTCAAGATGAGCACTTGATGTGCTGAATGCTCTCTCCTCTCAATTTACTGGGTAAGATCTCCCTGCATAGACACAGGACTCGGTCCCCCATTGAAAGAAGTTGAGGTGTTGATGCACTGGAGGCCTCCTGTACTAACCTTGTGTGGTACTGTGTAGAGCATAACTGCTGTTACAGAAATCCTCCTGGGATATGCTTTGAACTCAATTTAGGTTTAGAAAAAGATACTTATTTGTATGCTGTCATGTGCAGATCTTGTTTACAGAGTGAACAGACACAGTTGATAGGGACTTCATAGCTTTATGTTCACATGTGATGCTTTTACCAAACTCTTTGTGGGTAGTAATGAGACAGTTAATATAGTGATTCATTTTTCTAATCCTGAAGATCTCAGGGTGTCGTTGCATTTCACAAGTGATGGGCTCTGTCACTGTTTTAGTGTAAGGTTGTGCTTTGTCCTACATGGCACACTTGGCGTGGGAAAGACGTCAAAAACGTTATGAAACTTCTTTTGACCATCCACCTAGAGCAGAAACTTTACACATCATTTACTATCAATAAAATAGGGATTATTCCCCTAATCCCATTGCTTCTCCTAAGTGCACACAAGGTCAAAAATACGATAAAGTAAATTTCCCAGGGTTTCCCTGGAAGCCACTTGGCAGAACTTGAAACAGGAAAACTTTCTGAATCTCAGGTCATTGCTCTGTTTGCAGTGGCTGTGTGGCCAGGTGTGCTTCTAGTCTCAGAGTGAATAGCTGGATTGAATTATCCAGCTTTTATTACAAAGAAAAATTTGAAAATGAGTCAGCAAAGCAAACTTTACATGGAAAAATAAGATGTGGAATATTTGGGCTTCACTTCTCTATATTTAGATTATGGTTTAGCTGTCTCCGTTAAAGGTCAGTCAGTAGCCTAGATAGGTGTTATTAGGGACTTGGATTTGAAATTAATGTATATTGTTGAGGTTTAAGGTTTTGTTCTCCTTTAGACAGATTATTAAAAAATACAGATTGCAGTTTATATAAAAAAATTTGTGCTGACTGTTGATTTACTCTGTGGAGTTGTTACTTCCACTGACAACATGCATTCTGCAGATTGTTCACTTTATCACGTCTTGAAACCTAACGTGTTGAGTCTCTCTTTTTTATGCAGGTTAACATTAGCAGAATACCATGAACAGGAGGAAATCTTCAAACTCCGACTAGGTCATCTTAAAAAGGTAAGAACTAGTTGTAGCAAACGCTTTTTGTGCAGTATTCTGTGAACAAGGGCATTTCTCTGTAGAGGTCACTACTCGTTTGATAATCAAGAGGGTTTTGCGCTTGAAACAGATAGCCAGGATTTTGTAATAATTTTTTCAGGGCAGTGGTATTCACAGAAGATGTTCTTTGCTTCAATAAATAGATTTCTGTGTCCTTACAGTTAGAATTTCATGCAGAGTTCTACTCTTGATACATCTTCTGTCACTGTGACCTGCCTGGTGCTGGTCTCTGAATGTGTATAATATGGGGGAACAGTAAGGAAATGGACCAAGGGAAGAAAATTATAAGAACACAACAGAAAAATGCAGGTCATTGACTTCTCCAGTTCTTGGCAATATTGAGTAACCAACATTATCAGTCCAATAAAATCTCTTGGGCTGTTGCAAACCAGTCTTGTTCAGGCAGCTGCAGTGCATGTTTGTTCTCAAATACCTTGGCCTCAGTAGGAGCTGTACCTGCAAGTGAGGTTATATTTAGATAAGCTGTTGGTTACCTTGAAAGTGATTGCAGTGACCTATAAGTAAGTTTTCTGGGACACTTCAACAGATGAAATACTGGGAAAAAAGCTAGATGTCTTCTGCCATTTCCTGGTTAGGTGTGATCTCTGCTAAGGCCAAGGAGTTTTCTTTTGGAAATGAACCAAAGAAGCAGCAAATGTCTTGCTGGAGTGCCCCTTCTTTTCTCAGGTGGTGCTCAAGCTCTACGTTTAGCTTTTTCCCTGTAATCTTGACACACAAGCTGAATGCAAGGCCTCATTAATGCATCCATACTCCTTGTTATTTTCTGTGGAAGGGAAAGTTACTGCACACCCGGAAACTGCTGGCAGTCTGCCCATTACGCTTTATTGACCTGTGAACAAAGAGAAGTGATATAGGCAGGGGAATGCTGCAGGCATGCTGGCTCTACAGTTCCCACATTGCTCCAGGGGATTAACTACAGGTCCATCTATGCTGGCATGTAACATTGCCACCCTCCAATGGAGGAATCTGTTTGGAAATAGACCTTAATGGAAAATGAAGTAATGTGTTGGAATCGTGGCATTGTCTGAAGCTGTGCTTATCCTTCTCCACTTTTGGAAACTGGCTCATTCTTTATGTCTAAAAATAGAACCAGTTGGAAAGGGAAGGAGCAGAGTCACAAGACAGATGGGTTACGGTATCCCCTGAGTCACACACACAAATTGTACTGCTGAGAGAGCATGTTTGAAGTGAAGGTTGCAGCCCTGGCCACAGTGGTGTGAATTCTCATGTCGTTTTTGAGGGCACCAGAACTTCCAACTAGACAAACACGATGTCAGAACTTCCACACGGCATTGAGGAACACTCTGACCTGTTTGAACAGTTACCACTAGTAGAACATAATGTCATTCTTTCACACTTCCCATCCTGTCCAGATGCTGTCCCATCCCACGTGTCATCATGACATCCCTGCTCTTAGTGCTGAGGGCTGTCTTCTTTCTCTTGTCCCACCAGAACTGAAATTCCTTCAAAAACAGCTGCATAGCACTTATTCAGGGAAGGAGCAAGACCACAGGTACAAGGCTTCTTAATTACAGAAAATATTAGAAACAAGGAGGTGTAAAGATACGTCTCTTCCTGTCTGCGTAGGTGTGAACAGAATTGCGCAGTCAGTTTTCATTCCTGTTACTTGCCACCTGACTGCAAATTGACTCTGACCATCTCTCTGATCTCCCAGACAAGTTTTATGCCAATAACCTCTTCAGAAGTGGAATTGCATTTGTGTTTCCATGAATCAGGTAGAAACACTACCTGCAGTACCTTACAGTGTTGTGTTTTCCTTTTGGTTTTTCCTTGTGCAGGAAGAAGCAGAGATCCAGGCAGAGCTGGAACGGCTAGAGAGGGTTAGAAATCTGCACATCAGGGAACTGAAAAGGATACACAATGAAGATAATTCACAGTAAGCACATGAGATTCAGGGATAAGAACTTAAAGTAATTTTTTATTTGTTCTCTTCATAACAGGAAACAACCTTTTCATAATGGGAAACACTTAATCCTTTTTAAATTGATGTTATAACTCAATAGTCACTTGATTATAGAGTGGTACAGTTATAGCTTGGAAGTTCATGTAAGACAAAGGCTTCCAAGTGCATCAAGGTACCATTAAACAGTCTTTCGTTGGTGCAGAGTGATCAAATAGCATCAAATTTGTCAGTCATTAACACAATTATAATACTTCTCTGTCTGAAAGTGAAAACATTCTTTCTTAGCTGTGCAGTAGCTGTGATTTATTGTGCAGAGGATATCATTATATCTGTCTTCTTAAACTGTGTCTTTCTCACCAGATTTAAAGACCATCCAACGCTAAATGATAGATATTTGTTGCTACATCTTCTGGGTAGAGGTGGCTTCAGTGAAGTATATAAGGTAACTTGGAAGTGGCAATCTGGTGTAATCTGGATCTGCAGGAAGCAGAATTTTTACACTTGTTTTCTCAGTGCTGCATGGGTTATGGAGGGAAGAAGGCAGGTCAAAGCTCATGATGCATCTGGCTTGCATTAGACATCAGAGTTGAGATTTTCAGGTGCTGGCCTTTTCCTCAGGGGTCAAATTTCCTTCAAATATGTGTCAAAAAATGTTGCACCAAGTCTGCAATTTATGTTAGGACAGAGAAGCAAACCACTTATTTCTTCAAATGCTACGCACAAATACCTGCAGTGGCTAAGCCTTACTGAGATGGCACAGCAAGTCTGAACATCTCGGTAAATAAGAGAAAATAGCTCCAATAATAAGAGCAAAGCCTGTACTTCCTGGGGATATAAGGCTTTGTTTCTTGTGCCTTCATTTTACCCTCTGAAATAGCAGACTGGGGGGCAGTGTATGTGTGTGTAGTTTTGGGACTTCCATAGGGCTGAGGATTCCTGGTGTGTCAGCACTCTTGACAGCCAAGACCTGGGATACTTTGGTGCTTGCTGTTTTGACTATTACACTTAGAGCCATTCCAGTTCTCAATATTCCCCATCTGTACTCAGAAGTTTGGAATTCATGTTGAATTTGGCTAGAATGGCAATAATTGTGCCAGTGCAAATATTGGAAACTTCATGGTGCTTTATTATTTTGATGCAGCACAACAATAGGTACGTAAACTAAGGGGACTAGACTGCTCAGATGGGGGCGAAAAAAGAGTGTGAGCTGTGTGTGAGTACTTTGAGCTGCTTTGCTGACTAAGCAGAAAGTTTTGGCTCCACAGATAAAAGCAAGAGGGTATGAATGTTTCCTACCTGCCTGCTCTTAAGAGTTGTAACTGTTATTAAAACAAAGAAATGCTTAGCCCTTCTTCTCCAGGGTCTTGGCCAATCTATTAAGCATTAAGTAGACAACTTTTGAGCTGAACACACATTATGACTGTTTGCTTACCATAGCATTTTGTCCTGTCCTGGAAATTACAAGCTGTTGCTGCTCTCAGGCAAAGTAGATTTCTGCATTGCTCCTTGAGTGCAATTTCAGAGGTCCATTCTTTAAGGACTGTTTAAATAATAAAAAAGTGGAGAGAAGGATAAAGCACAAGATCACACAGCTCTGTCGTTGAATTCTCCAGCTTTTATATGTGCTGAAACATTATGCTCCAAGTTGGAGAGCTGACCTACCAGTGTCATACAAAGCACTTGAAAAATCTTCTGTATTTTGGTGATTGTTTTTATTAACCTGAGTGTAGAAAATGAATTTTGGACGTGGGGGAATAATGGCAGGGTCTTTCCCAATATAAAAACTATCTGTATTTTGGGAATTTGGTCTTCTTGATCCCTTGGTAGCTCTGGTAGTAAAATGTCAAAATCAATCCAGCATGAGTTAGATTGGGGAAGGGGAAGGTCAGATCAAAGCACAGAATAGTCAGTTGTTTTCAGAGTTGCTTGAATTCATTAGTGAAACTTACTACATCAAAATGTGGGTTTGTTTTTCCCTCACTGTGTTGTAATGCTTATTTCCAGGGTGGCCATATTGGTTTGTTAGAGCTTGTCTGCTTTTGCAGTACTATCTTGAGCCTGTGGTTCCTACTGATTTTCAGCTCTTCTCTCTGCAGGCATTTGATTTAACAGAACAGAGATACGTAGCTGTGAAAATACACCAGTTAAATAAAAACTGGAGGGATGAGAAGAAAGAAAACTATCACAAGTAAGTGAGTTTGTAAAGCAGCCAGCCATGTTTCCCAATTCCTCCTGCATTTAGATATCCAGTGCCTGTGAACAGGCTGCCAATTTTTTCCTGTGTTTGCCACATTTCAAAAGCCACTTTCTGTCCCAGTAGCTACTCGCAAAAGTTCTGGTCAGATTAGAAATGTTTTAAATGTGTGCACACACAGAGAGTTTTGTATAAACCCTGTGGCTCTGCATTTTAACATATCAGTGCTCTGTGAGGAAAGTGCTGAAGTAGCTTCTCTCTGAAATGTTCAAGCAGTTTAGTGGGAAGTCATTTTTACTGACATCTTTCAGGTACACACCTGCGTTGTGCTCGCTGGAAGCCTCCTCCTTCCCTTTATTTCCTAGAATAAGTGATCCTAATTGTGGCTTTTCAGTACCTGAAGGGAGCCTGCAAGAAAGATGAAAAGAGACCATTTACAAGGGCCTGGAGTGACAGGACAAGGGGGAATGGCTTCAACCTGACAGAGAGCAGGGTTAAATTAACAATTAGGAAGAAATTCTTTACTGGAAGCCTTTTGCTGTTGGTAACTCTTGCTCCCTAATGCCATGGGAGATAACTGCAGAGTGACAGCCAAGCCTTCTCCATGGGACTTCCAAGATAAAGCTGTGTTCTTAATTCCCCAACAAGTCACTGGGACAAACTAAGCTGAATTTGAAGCCTGGAAATTAGGCTGTTAAGCATCACGGAATTCTTCTAGAACTTGCTGATTTTTGTATTCAGCTATCTTGGATCTCTTAAGGATTTATGAAGTTATTCTATTTTGGCAAGCAGAACCATTAATCAAGATGAGTTATTTTGTAGTATTGCCAGGGTTGGAGCTGCACTCGGGTTCTGTGGTTCCCAAGAGCTGTTCTGTGCAGTTCCTTCTTCCCTTGCTTTTTCTGAAGGTGTCTGAGGAACGTGCATGGGTTTGATTGAAGCGGGATGCTGTGTGGTATGTCTGGATTCACTATCTGGAGAAATTAGAATTAAGTCACTTGTATGACTAATGCTCAGACTTTGCTATTTTCAGACATGCATGTAGAGAGTACAGAATTCACAAAGAACTGGATCACCCTCGAATAGTTAAACTATACGACTACTTCTCACTGGATACTGACTCGTAAGTTGTGTTGCTCTGTCCTTTCCCGTGGTTTGACCTATTCACTAAAGGCAAAGTATTTAAAACTTTCCAGGAGAGTCCAGAAGGTGTCCACACCAATGTTAGACTTTACTGCAGAGATAACCGAGTGTACTTCCAGCATGCACTGATTTTCTAGAGACTCCAGCTCACAAACCAGTGTGGTGTATTCTGTCAGATGTGGTGCTTTACTGGTAAATCCTGCTCTTGGCCCTGGGTAAATGCCACAGCTGATACAGCTTTCAGCTTCTGCGTCTTTAATGGGAGATCTCTGGCCTTTGTACTGTTGAGCATTGAGGCCTGTGCTCCTGGTAGCTTACTTTTAGAAAAGGATTAATAGGCTGAAGGACTCTTAATTTAATATATTGGCCAAAAAGGTGAGTTACAGACAAGCAGTAATAAAGTGTTCTGGTTTCTGTCAGGTGCCTTAATTGCAACAACTCGTGTTTTTCTTTCAGTTTTTGTACAGTATTAGAATACTGTGAGGGGAATGATCTGGACTTCTACCTGAAACAGCACAAGCTAATGTCGGAGAAAGAGGCACGATCCATTATCATGCAAATTGTGAATGCTTTAAAATACTTAAATGAAATCAAACCTCCCATCATACACTATGACCTTAAACCAGGTATGTTGTGCTAACATGCTTAAGGATGCTAAGGAAATGTAATGGGTTACAGATAATACGAGGAAGTTTCCTTTGGTCAGACAGCAAAAAGAAGACAGGGCTGTCTGGGGAAGCTAACTTGCAACAAGAAAAAAACATGCATAAAATGCATAGAACAGTTGGAAAATTTGCATAAGGTGTTGTCTCCCAGAATTGCAACATAAAACAAGGAGGTGTAACATTGTTAAGAATGAGCCCTTGAACCACCCAGTGGCTGTCTGTGTTTGTTTTCTTAATATCGTGCTTGTATTCTGCTGTTGAGAGCTTCTGTTACTGCTTCATAAAGGTTCCCACAATTACTGCTGTGCTTCATGTTACCATTCTTCTGGCTTATTCTTTCTGTAATCATCTGGCTGAAAATTTGATGGCAGAAGCTAATTTTGAAATGTTTGTTTTTTCATATTGTGTGTCAGCTCCCAAAGCTGAGGACGCACAGTCAGACTGCTCAAGTTTGCCTTTGAGTTAATTCAGTTACATCTGCCGTGGAGAAGATCTACCCCAAATGGTGTTGTATATTTTCCTTCTACCACTGGGGCAGAGCCTCAGGGGGTAAAATGAAAATGCTCTGTTTTGGGATGATGCATATTGGCTACATAGCTTTTTTCCTAGTCCAGTAAATTCATCCATCTCTTTGGGCAGTTATCCCTGGCTTGTCTCCCTGTACTGGTGGCACCTCATCGGCATTGTGTAACTGGTTTGTGATGTGGTTTGTTGCATCAGCATGAGGAATGCATACAGGAGATGGTGCTGTTGTGCTGGTTGTAGTGACCCCGTTTCCTCCCTGGCTGTTCTCAAGTTGTCTGAGCTCTGTCTGCAGCTGCCTAGAGCTGTGATTCATCCACTGCCATCACACACAGTTCTGCTACTTTACTGTAGGCTTGGAGAAAAACAGTGATGATCTGACTTCTTGATGGGTTTATGAAAGACTCTTGCCTAAGCAGTAATTGTCCTTTTTGAGCTTAGAAAGTCACTGGGGAGCACTGCCAGGAAGGAGAGAGTTTCTGGGATGTTGAGAGGGCAGGGTAGGTCAGAACTTCTGGGCAGAATGAGTCATAACTGTGTATGTGTACTTCTCTCCTTAATCTTCCTTTTTGACCTGCCCTTCCAACGGGACCTTTGGGAGGGGTCAAAACAGCCTGGGCTTGTAGCTCATTTGGCTAAAAGGGCTCAGGATCTGGAGGCTCCAAGCAGTATGAGGTCACTACTAGGTCATTCAAGATGGGCAGATCAGCTCTAGCACTTGGTGGTCCCCGAGTTGTCTCTGAAGTTCAGGGTTTTGAGAGTTAAAACATCTGGTACAGCTCACTGTAGGTCCCTTGTTCCTGTGCAGTGCAGGGCTCAATGCAATTTTGTTCTTGCTAAATGTGTATCCTAAGGGCTGTTTCCTTCCTCTGTCTAGGTAACATTCTTCTAGTCAATGGTACTGCATGTGGAGAGATAAAAATCACAGATTTTGGACTTTCCAAAATCATGGACGATGACAGCTACAACTCAGTTGATGGCATGGAGCTGACATCGCAGGGGGCTGGTACTTACTGGTAAGCGATGCCTGGGGCACGTGCAAGTTACGGTCAAGAACAGTTTATAAACAGCTTTGGATGTGTGTCAGCTCTGTGTGTGCTGCCATTGGCTGTGACAGCTTGACACACTGAAGGTTTGAGACCCTGGAAACTGCTCTTGTTGTCACATGGCTCCTTTTGAGGCTGGCAGCTTTTCACTGTTCAGTAGGTCAGTGTTTGAAAGTCAGCTCCTATTCAGAGGGCTGGTGAAAAGCTGCATATGCTGCTGAGATAGTGAGCTCCAGAGTGGGACTTGGCTGCTCTTTCACAGTCCAGAGTGGCTCTGCCTCTCATCTTAAACAAGAACAAGGGGAATACTGTACCTATTAGGAAATCAAGTGCATCAGGGAGATAAGAAAAGAGTATTCCTCTGAAATGAGGAGGTGAAGATCCATAGTTAGCTCTTGAAAAAGATGTAAATCTCACAGTGTTGTCTATAGCCAGAGCTTCACTTGAGTGTCGTGTTTTCAGCAATTCTTTATCTTCTGTGCCAAGTGTCACTGTGTCACCCTTGGCTGAGAGCAGACCCGTGAGTGAGTGCCATCAAGTGTGACTCTTAGATGTCACCCAAGCTGCAGACTGTCACCATGGGCAACAGAACATTTGTTGTGGCATTCTGTGTTGTACAGCTTTGTTCTGTTCCTAAAAATTAAACTAGCTGTACCCTGAGTGAATCTGAGCGTCTTTAACTGGGACATGGCATCTGGGTTTGTATTTCTAAAAATATGTATTTTGGCTGTGTGCTTTCATTGTGGAATTGTTGGCCAAGCCCTTTCAACAGCAAATACCAGTTCCGAAGATAAAAGAGAATGGGCTTGTTTTACGTGCTCTGGTGAAAAGAAACTGACTGTGCTGACCAGCTCAGAACACAGGTGTGTGGAGAGTCCTTGGGATCACTGTTCCCAGAGGGAGTAGACACAGGTGATCTTGGCCCAGAGATGCACAGGAATTAAATGGGATCCTTGCGTCCCAAGCCAGTATCTGATCATAGAATCTTCCGTTCTAAAGGAAATCATGGAAAATACTTGACGCTGCTGCTCATAATTTCTTATCGCTTCCTTCTAATCAGGTATTTGCCACCAGAATGTTTTGTGGTTGGGAAAGAACCTCCAAAGATTTCAAATAAAGTTGATGTCTGGTCAGTGGGAGTCATCTTCTATCAGTGTCTCTATGGCAGAAAGGTAAGAAGGCATCTAATTCCCTTTCTTAGTGGTGTTTCCCAAACCTTCTGGGAGGCAGCCCAGGCTTCTGCTTCCTTCTCCACAGACTTAGAATGTGCTCCCTTGTCTCCTTGCCATCAGTTCCAGGACAGAGTCCATGCTAATGGAAGTGGGGAGCATAGACTAACTAGGCTGTGTTGTGCTCTACCTTTGGCATTTTCTTCAAAAAAGACATTCTGCAGAACATCTCTTTTCACTGAGTATGTTCCCACTGAGGCCGTTTTGGGCAGGACAGGTGTGTCATTCATGGTCTGAGGTTTTTGGTCTGGTCTTGTCTGTGACACTTTCAATGCCCTGAGTCTTTGTTGGTCTTGATGGCTGCAAGTGTTTAGGGGGGGGAAAAAAAGTAGGTACAGAGACCCACTTCAGAAGTTTTTAGGATGGCTTTTGGAAGGGAAGAGCATGGATCAGAAAAGGGTGATTTGTCATGAGAAAAGGTAGTTTGCTTTATGACACCCGGAGAGATAGGATGGAGAAGGGAAAGGATTCCATGGCCTCTTGTTTTCAGGAGTCCCTGGTAACCAAGCATTGTGAAAGCTGGGGCTGACACACGTGCGCTGCTCAGTGCTGTCAGTCAGACACATGGAACCAGCCCAGCAGAGATGAGTGGGTGAATCTCTGCCAGCTCAGACAGATGACAAATGCTGTAACAGACCCACAATGTCTGGGAGCAGGTGGAGATCCCTACTGGCTGAGCCAGACATGTTCCAGCTTGATCCGTTTTGTTCAGTTGAGTGTGGGAGCAGTGCATCCTGGTCCTCTGGTATCTGCAGCACCTTCCCAGCAGTTGTGGGCTGCTTGCCTGGGAAAATGCTGACGTCAGGTGATGATAAACAGTAGAGCTATGGGTTTTTTATGCCTGTCACCAACCTTTAACAACTTCTTTCTTTCTTTTGGTAGCCTTTCGGTCACAACCAGTCACAACAGGATATTTTGCAGGAGAACACAATCCTGAAAGCTACTGAGGTGCAGTTCCCTCCAAAGCCAGTAGTCACACCAGAAGCAAAGGTAAATCTGCTTGAGGGTCAGCCAGCACAGGCAGTTCCAGCCTCCTGATTTCCATAGAACCAGCAGGAGTCCTGTGTTTAATGCTCACCTGTCGCACAGTGATCAGTGGCTTTGCATGTCCCATCCTTGGAGGTGTTCAAGGCCAGGCTGGATGGAGCTCTGAACAGCCTGGTCTAGTGAAAGATGTCCCTGCTCATGGCAGGGGAAGTTGGAATGACATGAACTTTAAGGTCCTTCCAACCCAAACCATTCTGTGATTCCGTGATTACTGCAGCTGTCAGGCTGAGCACTGAACATCAGGTGCCTCTGCCCATGCTTCTCCCGGTACAAGATGAGCTTTAGTGCAAGAGCTGGGCTGTGTCTGGGGAAGGAATTTCGGTGCTGGGGTTGTCACGTTGGCCCCGCTCCTAAGAGTCAAAAGCTTCCTGTTTCTGTCATAAAAAACTAATTCTTGCTTTGGCTTTGGGATGCTGCAGGCATTCATCAGGCGGTGTCTGGCCTATCGAAAGGAGGACCGGATAGATGTCCAGCAGCTGGCCTGTGACCCCTACTTGCTGCCTCACATCCGCAAATCTGTATCCACAAGCAGCCCAGCTGGAGCTGCAATTGCATCAACCTCTGGATCATCCAATAACAGCTCTTCAAACTGAGAGAGAGTAATAGGCCAAAAACTGCTTGAGAAACCGGCAAAAAGACTTACAGAAACACCTTTGGAACAGAGGAATCCACAAGGGTCTCAAGAAACCTGTACCAGGTGCTTTTTTCTCTTGCTTTTTTCCATCCATAGAGCATGACAACATCAACTCTCATCAAGAAAACTTTCAGCATCTAGGCCAAGCCATGTGGATAGGAGATGGCTTGAGGTTTATCCAGTCAGTGACCACAAAAGGGTGGCTGCTCTGAGCAAGGAGAGGAAACTCAAGAAAAAATACAAAAAGACATGGTTCCATGTGTACTGTGAACTTCTGAACATGCAGCCTTGGGGTATCCAGGACGCCGTGTGTGCTTCATATGAAGAACGTGGACTTTGGAAAAAAGACTGGGCTAGTCCAGTGTTGATATTTAAACATTGTTCTTTTTCTTTTAATAAAGTTTAGGTAACATCTCCTGAAAAGCTCGAAGCACCAAGGTTCAGCTGGGGATGGTATATGACTCTTTGCCCTTTGGAGGGGACAAAAGTTGATCCTGCCTGTTCATGGCACTAGAGTTAGTGTTTTACCCCTAATTAATTTCAATTTTTTAAAAATAACAATTTTTTGGAAGAAAACAGTTTTCTGGTCTCAGTGAAACCCATATTAGCAGGTTTGTGGCAGTGTCCGTTCTGCAGCTGGTGCAGCTTTCTGCTCCTTTGGGATGGCCTCTTAGGAATGATTCACCTTCTCAGGAGGGTGGTGAAGCCCTGGGAGAACAGGCCTGCGTGACTCTGTGATCAGAGCGGGTCACAGCTCAGGCTGCCACAAGGTCTCAGCTGCTGCTTCATCGCTCTCACAACGGTTGCGCCTTTTTAATGTGTTGAAGTGCTGTTGTTTTTGCAGACCCAGCCCAAAATGCTCAGGCTGAGCTTTCCACACATGAGCCTGATCTTGGCTGGCAGGCAGAGAGCAGGCAGGAATTGGAGCAGGCTCGGGTGTCACAGGTGTGATCTCTGCCCACACAGCTCTCTACTGATCCGGTTCATGTTAGAGCATTCCAAAGCTGAAGCCTTGTCTGCTCCTCTCCATTCGGTGACTTGGCAGCAAAACTTCCTCTCTCCCTTAACAGTTTTCAAACTTGCTGACTCATGAAACTTGCTGCCATCACCGCATCCAATTTCAGATGGGAGGAAATGAGATAATGTTCTTGAAAGGAGCAAACACCCTAATTATTGTCTCCCTCCTGTAATCTACCTGGAGGGGTCTTGTACCTTCAGCTGTATCTTCGTGCTGTGAAATGGGAGCCTCCCACTCTGCTCCCTTTTCCCTCCCCCATTGAAGGAAAACTGAAAACACAAAAAGCGCAGCACTTGAACATGTAGCAGCCAGGCTGGAGTGCTTGTAACATGTGGCAGGAGTTCTTAGCCAGAAATATTTAACGATGCAGTGTTGAGGAGCAGGATTTGTCCCAGAACGGAGACGAGCGCTGCACTACTGCAATTCAGGATGGTGGTTAAAAAACAAACCACCCTGTATGCACTTCCCAAGCCTGTGGGGACCCCTGGGGGCTCGGGGATCCTTTGTGGGACAACTCCAGGATTCTACCCACAGCTGTGGTGGCCTGTGGGCTGTTTGGGTGGCTCCATTACCCCAGTGACATCTGGCAAGTGCTGTTCTCATCATGCACTCAGAACTGCCCCATGTCCACCTTATTGTAAGCCATCATCTGCAAATACTCTGCTTAAACCTGATCAGAAACTTGTTAACTGAGAAATGGAGTAGTCTGTTGGAATTAAGCAATAGGCCAGGGAAGTGGAGAACTCTGCTGCTTTGATTTTTCTTACTATTTTTGTAGTGACTCTTGGGCTTTTAATTGGATTTACTCCCTTGCAGCTGCATTAAGGTGGTGTCTAAACTGTAGTGTTTTAGACAACAGAAATACTGCATCTTTAAATCCTCAGCCATCCTCTCTTAGCCCTTTCCATGCCTGCTGCTCTAAGCCAGAAGTTAATTGTCCAGCAAGCAGTTTCAACATGTTTATTCAGCCTCTGTCAGGAGAAAGCAGGGTTGGTGCTTCATCCCATTTGCCAAAACTGATGTTGGTATCTGTCCACAGGGGGGAGAATTCTAAAAGGGTTTTTTCTATCCTGGTCCTGTTGTTTCTTGGCCAGCCAGTGTGTGCATCTCTGTGGGTGTGATTAGTTTTGTGTCAGAAGCATTTATTCCTGCTGTGCGACACCTATCCAGGGCCAGGGGACAGTAACAGCCTTTCGGGGCTGATAGCAGGGAAGAACCCTGGTGGAATTCTGGCTGCAACACTTCCCTTGTTAAGATGGGTTTCACTTCCAGTAACAGACCCTATTGCCACACTGTTCATTTACTTAAAGTGTATGAAGAATTTGTAACTTAAACCAGGCCAGACTGTTTTGGCTCTACCCAACAGATGAGACATGGATATTAAAATAAGTTTTAAGAAACTGATTTGCTTGGCTTTTACTGTTTTTCTGCTCCTGGCATTGGCACAAGCTCTCTTGTAGTGGCTGCACGGAGATAACACAGGACAGGATGAGGAAGGATGGAGGAAGGGTGCATTCCATAGCTCAGAGCAGTGCGATCTCTGCATCAGAGAGGGAATCACTGAAAATTACTGAGTCACTTAATTACTGGTTTTGATCTTGTCCTGGAACATAAATTAGAAAGCTGAGGTAGGTTTGTCTCTCATTTCCTGTAGAGTAGAAGCTGCCTTTAGAAGCCATATATGTTGAGGACATAAAAAAACACCTGTTCTGTTGATGAAAATCTGTGGGTCACAACCCCTCATCCACTCCCCAGCCCATGGACACCCAAGTCTCCCCTCTCAGTCACTCACAATAACCACAGTGAGCAGTGATGAAACAGCTCCTTTAATTTCTTGGGGCTGGCCCTTTTCAGCTTTACAAAAATACGCAACAGAAAATGAAAAAGGACCACGGCAGCTGAAGATGTTGAGTCTGTTTGTATCTGGGCTGGAGAGCGCTGGGGCCTTTGGCACATCCAGCTCCTCCGCAGGCATGTGAGGCCACTGTGCTGGGCATCCCCCAGGAGCCGGGGCCGTACCCGCCTCCAGAGCTGCTTCCTCAGGTGAACAGTCACCAGGCCCCAGGTTACTCTGCAAACCTGACCTGACCTTCACTGTGCCTAAAGTCAAACTCAGTGAGTGCAAGTGAAACCAAACACTGAGCGAGCTCAGCTCCCTCCCTGCTGCTGCAGTTGATTGTTTTTCAGCCCCCCGTTCCAGTTCAATGTGACACAGATTTGGGCCAGGAGAGGCAGAAATGGTGCTTCAGTAGCATCAGTAGCCATCATCATTATCTTGCAGCGGGTGTGCAGGGGACACACCTTGATACCCACAAGGATTGAGATTCACCAAGGGGCTGCCTCTCTGGATGCTTTGCCTCCTACATTTGCAGTTGGGAGTCATGCTATAAATGAGCTTCCCTCTGCTAAATGGGCCAGTCCCGGTTTATTTTGTGACCTGGCAAACCCTCAATGTGGGCTTTGCAACTGCTGCCAGTGTCTGCCTGGGGTCTGCTGCTGGAGGATGTTGTTTTCTGGGTGCAACACAAGCTTGGCTCAAGCAGCCTTAACCTAAACCTTCCCACTCCCAGCGTGGAGGAGTAGACATTGGAGTGTGTGGGAGCATAACTGGGCACAGCCCTGACTCCCACCCAGGAGGGACCTACCCTTGCTACCACATGCTGATGCAACTTTGCACTGAGACACTGATTTTCCATGGCTGCACATGGCTCTGCCTGTGGTTTCTGCTTCTCCCTGGCCCCAGTGCTGCCCTCTGGGGCAGCTGGGTGCCCCCCCAGCCATCACCCTGGGTGGGGGCAAAAGGCCAAACAAACACAAAGCAGCTCGGCCTCCCCTTGCTACATTCACACCCAGGAACAGACTCTTGGCCACAAGGACACTATTGTCTGTTCTGGGAGCGAGCTTGAGACACACTCCCATTCCATGCTTTAGCTGCACGGGGGTGTGAAGGCCAGGAGAAGCTGCTGGCATGTGCTGATGGTGAGGAGCCGCATGCTGCCGCCAGCTCTGTGTGCTCTTCCCTGCTCCTCTGTGCTCCCAGCCTGCATCTCCTCCTGGGATGGGTTACTGTAGTCTTTCTTCTCCCTCCATCCTTCAGCTGCAGCTTGTGTTTCACTCACTCTGTTGCTACTAGTTTCCAAACATATCAGTGAAGGGGAGGCTCAAGTGCTTTGTGCTGATTCAGGAAAGCCTGAAAATAGAGGTTATCCAACATGATGGTGGGATGAGCCTCACCGGCCCCCAGGCAACCCTGGCCAGGAGCTGCTTTCCCATCCTTTGTTGCTTGGGCTGCAGGGATGGTGCAGAGCAGTGCCATGGTCCAAATGGAGTTAAAATACAGAGATGGAGATAAAATCGCAGGAATGAAGCTAAAAATGCAGGGATGCTGAGGGCAGCAGCAGGATGAAGACAGGGAGATTCAGCCTCATGTTCAGGCCAGATCTCCCATCCCCACCTGGGCTGCCCTGGGGAACACCAGCAGCAAAGTTATAAGGTGATTTGCTCTGCTTTGCATCCACAGGAAGAAAAAATCCAGAGCTCTGCTCAGCCCTATCCTCTCCCGACCGAAGATGCTGGCTGCGTGGGAGCCACGAGCATGCGCTGCCTTGTTGGCAACCGCCTTGCTCTTGGCTCAGATCCGCATCAGGATCAGGACTCCAAACCTGCTTTGTTCAGCACTGGCTCATTCCAGCTCCCGCTAATCCTGAAAATCCATGCACTCGCACCCTAACCCAGGAGAGCGGCTGGGATTGATGCCAAAACCCCTCTAGGCTAAAGGAACTGGTGAGGGATGGAGGTGGAAGAGGACATGCCCGTGGCTATGAGGTAAGGCAGTGGCAGAGGTGGAAATGAAGCACTCGGGGCCAACTGGACCATGCTGCTCTTGCTGGAAAGGGCCAGGAAACAGGGTGAGATCTCTGCTCTGTAGTCCCATACCCTCTTCCGGCAGGAGGAAGATGCCGTTCAGCATGTGCTGTCCTCCACTACTCTCCAGCTGCTTTCCCTCCCCACTCTGCAGCCCGCTTGAGTCATGCAGAGAAAGTGTTTTTCTAAAAGGCAGATTTCTTGTAAATGGGTGGAATTCCTCTCTGCCCCTTTCCAGGAGCCCTCCAGGGGAGGCCAGGCAGGAAGGAGAGGCAACAGGCTCAGAAGGCAGCACTTCTCCCCGGGCAGCCCCCAGCCTTGTCTCACCCCCGCAGCGGAAGGCCAGGATCTCGGCACTGGCCCTCACAAGGCTGGAGC
This sequence comes from Cnemophilus loriae, assembly GCA_013397755.1. Classification (NCBI taxonomy): domain Eukaryota; kingdom Metazoa; phylum Chordata; class Aves; order Passeriformes; family Corvidae; genus Cnemophilus; species Cnemophilus loriae. Next base: position 148,177 of record VZTF01000015.1, read on the forward strand.
GCCCTGAAATTCCTCATGGCAGCTACAAGCAAGCACATCTGGTTTTAATAAATTATTTGCAGCTTGAACTTGCCTGACTTTTCAGGGCTGCAGAAGAGAGAGCAGCAAAGAGCTCTGAGAACCACCATGTGGGGCGCCCACAAAGGGACCCCCTTTGCAGTGCTAGGAGACAGCAAAGTTGGGAAGGAGGTTGGGGGGAATGGGGCTGACCAAGCACGTTAAGGGACCCTGGCAAAGCTCCATCTGCTCGTTGGAAGAACTGAAGGGACAGCTGGGCTGGAGGCAGGGAAACAGCCCTTCATTTTGGCCAGGATCCCTCTACCCACAGCTGAGTGTTGAGCAGAGCCCAGGCTGATCCTAGACATTGTGTTTCAGCTCCTGGGGGAGGAGCACGGGAAGGAAACAGGAGGTGCCTCCCTGACAGTCCCCGCTCAGTGGAGCCTCAGCCACCAGCACTGAGACCCCTCTTGTAGTGTTGAACCCTAATGAGGAAACCAAACCCTCAGGAGCATCAGGATGGGGCCCCAATGGCAACCAACATGCCTGGGGCTGTGGAGGAGTTGAGCCCCTGCATGGTGTCCCCATGATTGTCCCCAAAGGGAAGGGTGCAAATGCAAAGCTTGGGGATGAGTCCCTTGCTGTACCCCCATGGGGTTCCCCACCAAACCCCACATCCCAGCAAGAGGATACCAATCACCCTTGCTGCCTGCAATGCAAAGCCTGGAGCTTGGAGAGGGAGCTGGACTGGCTGTTCCTGCCTGTGTCCAACAGAGAGAGTGACGTGGCCATTCCCTTCTGCTGCTGCTGCTGCTGCCGGCACGAGGGAGAAGGAGCCAGCAGACGCCAAGACGGCCTCTTCCCCAAGCAGTGACCTCAGTGCACAGCGCCTGCCAGGTGGGTGTTGATCTTGGCCCAACCAGTCCTATTTGGGGCCAGGATGAGGCCGAGGTGGCGCTGAGCTCTTGGCAGAACCTGGCAGGTGCTGCTGGTCCCCAGCAAAGCAAAGCCCCTGACACCGGAGTCCCCCGACCGCTGCTGCCCACAGGCAGGGCTTTGCTGTCCTGGAGCCATCAGTCCCACAGAGAGCCATGGGCTGGAGGGAACACCCTTGGAAGAGCACAACAGAGCAGGACATGCTGTCTCCCCGGTCATACAATAAATAGACCCTTAGAACCTGCCAGTCCACAGAAGTGGTTGATGGGGTGGTCAGACCCTTCCTTCAGAAAATCTGAAGGCTACAAATGCTGTTCTCATGGTCTACAGGTCCCCAAATCCTTTCCTCTAATGCCTCTGGCACAAGCAAACACCAAACGCACCCCATGACAGCCCCAAACTCAGCAAGTCATGGGGCGCCTCACTGCCACTGAGCGCCCCAGCTCCAAATCTGGGGTTTCTCCCCCATCCCTATGGTTGGGTCCCACTGCACGCTGGTGACACATTTTGCAACCTGCTGAGCATCCTGACTGACTCATTTTCTCCCAAGTGCTCCTGACCAGGTCAGACCTCCAGCCAAAGGCAGGCAAGTGGCTTGGATCTATCTCCAGAAATGTTTTCCAAATCCTTCTGCAGGATGACTTTCACTCGAGCCGATGCTGTTTCACCCCATCCCACTGCAGCCCCTCCACCGTGACTACTCCCTACATGGGATGTTGGTTTGGCCAAAACCCGGAATTTATTTTTCCAATTAAATGACAAGATACAGATGCTCCGACTGTGGGAATCAGCTACTGACACTGAATATCCCAAGTTCTGGGTAATCCTGGTATGAGCCCATTGCTGCCAATCTCCCCAGGCAAGGAGCTCTCCTGAGACTGTGGCCAGAGGTGCAGTTGGCCATCCCCTGCATGCAGCCATGTCCCCTCCTCGTCTGGCAGCAACTCATTAGGGCCAGAGGGGTCAGACAGCCTGGAAATGTCCCAAGGGAAAAACACATTTCCTCCCGATCCACTCCGTCGAGTAGCGATTCAACTAGTACTAAACCGGAGTAGGAGGAGAGTAGGTAAGGAGCTGTTGGCCTGTGTTGAAGAAATTAATTAAGAAGTGCTAATTATCTGCTAGTCACAGACAGCGTAGGGGCGTCCACGACAGGATGAACCAGGCCAGGAAGTGGTGATGCTCCATGGGATCCAAAGCCTTTTGACTCTGCTATGTCTCTTCCTCAGAATAGGTTCAACTTCCTTGAAAGAGATGTCAGGTTTGTCTGGGATGGGTGGAGGGTCCCACTCATGGGACTTCACAGCCCCATCATGTCCAGCCACTGATGTCTCAGTGGGTTGCATCCCCCTGGAGCATTCTCCAAGTTTTCGGGATAGGAGCAAGGATTTGGATGATTCCTTCCTCTCCTCTGGGCTGTCATGTTTGTTTCCTGTGACAGCCATGGAAGCCAGCGAGGCCTTTCTCTCAGTGCTGCTGCAATTGAAAAATAATCCCTGCCTTAGAAAAACCAACAGCCCAGATGCTGATGCGCTTAATTAGCCCCCCCAGAGGGTTTGCATCCCCAAAGCCCATCCTGGCACCAGCCTGCAGGTCCTTCCTGCCTTGCTGGGAAACAATGGATTCCTTTATTTTCTGAAGAACAGCCAAACCATGGCTGGCGCACACCCGTTCCTCAGCCCCTCAGGGGTTTGTGCCATCTCGGGGCCAGATCTTGCTCCCTGCTCAAGGGAGCTCTGCCATCAGCTTGGTCTCATCAAAAGCATCATCCCCCCTGAATTTATATGGCAGAGTCTGTGTGTCAAGGACTGACCGACCCTCCCTGCACTGCTCAAATCCCAGGAGAGCTCAAGGAGGTGAGGCTTCCACATCCTCAGGGATGCTCCCACAAGAATGGGCACCATGATTATCACCCAAATGCACCAAATGGATGTAGAAAGCCAGGAATATTCCAGCTTCCAGTGTTTTCTGTGTATACTTCCATGTTTCCATGTATTCTTTGGGTGGCTTTCGGGGCCATGGGCAGCCCTGCTGGAGTGGAGGTGTGAAAATAAAAGTTTAAAAGTTCTTTAAAAGTTTTTAAAAGCCTTTTATGTTCAGCTCCTGGATGTGGGGTATACCTACATCGGATATTGTGGATGTTCTTTGTCCCATTCCCTCAGCAGAGCACCAAAAGCTGGAGAGCTGCACCAGCACCCGATGGCTGGAGGGACTGGGCTTGTGGTGGAAAGTGCAGTGAGATGTGTCCACCTTCAGCATCCTCAGTTGGGCTGGGAACTGCCCAGCTCTGTGCTGGATGGATGGAGGGACAGATGGAGGAGGACCCAGCTGGGCCGGCTATGCTTGGGATGAGATAACTCTGCCGGGCACCCAGGGGTGCAAGCAACGATGTGTGCTGGGAGCTCACGGCAGCCCTTGGCTGCTCTCCCCGGCGAGCTGGGGTCCCACGCTGAGGACCCGCAACGGGACCCAACACGGGACTGGCGGCACCGTGAGCATCTCCCCCACACCCTCCGCCCCGTACCGGGGCATCGCGACCACCCGGGGTGTGGAGAAGGCTGCGCGGGCACTCTGCTGGGGGAGCCAGCCATCCCCGGGCGTCTGCAGGGATGCCCTGGCCAGGCTGGGCTTCGCTTCTGCCATTCCCCCGCTTCACCCCCGGACCCCTCGCCCCAGGGATGAGCTGCAGCGGGCGGAGCCCCCCCCCCGTGCTCGGGCCGCGCCCCGGCCTCTCGCCGCCGCTGGGCCGCGCCCCGGTCCGCTGACGCAGTGTCTGCGCCCGGCGCGCACGCTTCGGTTTTTTCTTATTTTATTTTGTAACATTTTTCCCCCCTTCTGTCCCTCCCTCTCCCGCTCGCGNGGGCGCGGCTCTGCGGGACAGCGGCCCGTCTGCTCCCCCCTGTGCCCCCCCCTCCGCGGCCCCCTCTGCTGCCTCCTCGGGCTCCAGCTGGTGCTCGGCGCTGCGCACCCAGGTGGGACCGCGCTCTCCCTCCCTCCACTTTCCCGAGTTTTAATATCGGGGGGGGAAGGAGGGGCGAGGAGCCAAACCACGTCGTGGAGCCAAACCAGGGCTGGGGGACTCCCCAGGTCGGGCTCTCCCGGGGAGGAGGCGGCGGGACCCCGGGGGCGGCGCGCAGGGCGGGGGGGGCCGCCTCGCTCTAACGCGGATCACATCGCTGTGGCTTATTTCCTCGCGGAATGTTTTATTTGCTTCTGCTACGGTTTGTTTTACTCCATCCCTCTCCGGTCGTGGTGCGTTCCACCGCGTTTTGTTTTCTCCAGTTTGGTCGCGCCGTGTTTTCTTCCCGTTCCGCCGCGTTTTCACTCCCTTTTATCGTTCTTGAGTTTAACTCTCCGCGCCGAGCGGCCACGCAGCCCCGGCCGAGACCGGCGGAAACGCGGCCGCGGAATGGGGTCCAGGGGGGCTTCTGGGCCGGGGGCCGGCCGCCGGTCCACTGCGCTCCGCATCCCCCCTCCGGCTCTTTGTCTCTCCGGGGAGGGCAGTTCGCGGAGCGGTAGGTGGGGAAGGGGCCGAAGGAGTTTGTTGGAGCTTTCTGCCCTCTCCCATCCTGACCCCCTCCCCTCTCCCGACGTGTTAATCTTATGAAAAAGTGCCCCCCGGAATCGGGGCCCGAGTGGGTATTAGTAAACTTTTTTTTTAAAATAACTCCTCACAATAAAGTCAACGGGTTGTCTTTTTTTAACCTTCTGAAGGCACCGTGAGCCAGACACTGGAGGCTCCTCTGGGCGGCCCCTGAAATTGCCGTTTGAGACCCTTTTTATCCCAGGATAGTCTAGCCTAGAACTAAGGAGCTGCTTTTGGGGCTTCCTTGAATTATTTTGACCCTATTGATAAAACTTAAAAATTTTAAAAGAAAGCAAAATTGGCTACTTTTGCCTGAAAATAACAACTGTAAGCCCTTGGCCTATTTTATTAGAGCACATTCAGCAAATCCAAAGCAGATTTGGAAGTGGCAGCATAGGAGCACACTGATCCCCTGCCCCCACCTCCCTTTGCCCCCTGCTTTCCCCTCTCCCCCCAGTCTCACAATGCCTGGTGCTGAGCCACCTCGCTCAAGGGCCAAACATGGGATCATGGACATGATGACAGTGGGCAGCAGTTCCATGCCAAGCAAGAGATCAGTTCTGAGATCAGAGGAGAAACTGCTTGGCTGGGAAATGGAGAAGGGAGGAAGCAATGGGAAAGGAGACCCCTGTACTCTGGGTCATTTGGAAGAGCGATCAGGGTTTGCTGCTGTTAGTAGACATCTCAGGTGGACTTTCCACAGCTGAATTCCTGTTAGACCTCGCCATAATATACTTGAGGGCTGTGAATTCCTCCTTCTGTAGGCTTTGAGAGAGTTATTTCATTTCAGCAAGGTTTTGCTGCCTTTACAGGCCGATTCTGGCTGTTTCATCCCAAAAGATGTCCGTGGGATCCAGGTGTGGCAATCCCGAGGACAGAGGCACCTCTGTCCCGGCTGTGGAGCAGGAGTGCAGTGGCAGCCGACCCCATGCCGGGCCTGAGCGAGGAACAAGGCAGCTTTCAGCGGCCGCCAGCCCGCAGGGCCGTGTCACTCATGCCTTGCTGGTGCTGAGCACCCTCAGCTCTTTCTCCTCTCCATCCCCACTTTCAGCTGCTCCTGCCCTGCATCAATCGTGGTTTGGACCCGGTGGATGAAGGGGGCAGAGGATGGCACCAATGGAGGTGCCACATTGAGGATCCCCCAGCACCAAGCTGGTTTGCAGCTCAGAGAGGATCCTCACTGGGAGTTTGGGATCAGGATGGAGTAGTCCCAAGAGTCCCTTGTTTGCAAGGACACTTTCAGTGGGGGCCGTCCCAGCTGACAGCATTGCTTCCCCTGGGGAGCTCTTGCTTCCTTGAGGGGTTTGTGCCAAACCCTCACCTCCGGGACAGCCAGAAAGGTGGAGCAGAGCTCTTGGCAGGAGGTTTAGGGCTCCTTGCTGGGGTATCTCCTCCAGCTGATCCATCTGTGCAGCATGCTGTGGGCACCCACATGCTTTCCCAGGGAAACTGAGGCAGCAACTCCCATCCTGCCATGGCTGCAGGCAGGACAAGGTCCTTTTGTCAGTGCTGGAACCTGGTGCTGGATCAACTTTCCCACCTATCCAGTGCTCAGTGTAGGTCCTGCCATGTCAGCTGTGGGGCAAGAGAGAACGCAAAAGGGACCTGGAAAGAATTTACAGCCTGTAGAGAAAACTGAGCAGCCTTTGCATGAATTTCCCCCCCCCATTTTCCCCTTCCTAATGAAAATAGCTTGTTGCATGGCAAATGCAGCCCGAAGAAATTCTATCTCAGTCTTCTTCAGACTGTTTGGGAGCAGGAAAAGGGGTTAGAGGTGCTAGCTTTGCTGCTGGAACCTGGCAGGGCACAAGGGACAGTGGAGACCTCACCTCCTCGTCTGCAGCCACAGCAGCCGCTGGGACGTGGCAGCAGAGCTGGGGATGTGCTTGCGCAAGAATGACAAGAGTGAAAAGAGATTTAATTTAACCTTCCATGCAAAACTGTCGCCTTTCCCTAAAGCCACCCAGCTGGTGTGGGGACCCCAAGAGGTTTCCCGTGGGGAGGTGCTCCTTGCCATCATGTGCAAAGGCGTTTTCAGGCGTGAGGTCCTGGTGATGGTTAAAGCCACGTTGCAGATTTTTCTCTCTGGCTTTATTTTCTCTCTGGCTGGATTTTGCACCTTTCCCTGCAGGCAGAGGCACTCTCCATAAGTATTACTTCCTCAAGTATTTTCCAAGGAAACATTTTGCCCCAAAATCAAAGCAAATGTGTGCTGAGGGTGTATAATCCCTCTGTACTAAATCATTTTTTCCAGATGATAAATCCAACACAAGAGGCTCTGGCCCCTTTGCCTCGGTGGGTGCTTGGAGCAGGGAAGGGAAGGCTTTGGTCCAGCTCTGCCAGAGGTCCCAGTGTTACCCACTGGATCATCATGTCCTGCTCAGCTCCATTAATGAGGCTGGATCTTGGGTGGGAGTGGGAGTGGTGGCCGCCCTCCCACACACTCCAGCCCATCCCAAGCCAGCATTTCCTGAAGGGTTGTTTAAGCAATTTGTAAAATTTGGTTCTTCACGTGCAGTGAGGAGTAGAATTTTAATTAATCTGAACTGTGCACAGCTCACAGAGCACCGACATTTTTCTCATTCCTAAGATTGCTTGGAGCCCAAAAGAGACCCACACAGATGCTCTTGTTCTTAAAGAACTCATCTGTAATTTCTTAAGGATTAGAAAATGAGTAGTGGATTGACTTGCAAATTCCTGGGAGCACTCTTCAGTCTAAGAGCAAAAGTTTGGCTGTTTCAGGGGGCACAGGGTATTTTCCAATATCATCTCCATCCCACTGCTCAGTTCTGCACTGCACCTCATGTTGTCACAATAGGGACATATGTGGGATTTTCCACGTAAAACAGCCTTGTTTGCAGGATGGTGCGGAGGTGGAATGGACAGATTGTGCTTTTCACATTCTTCCACCTGAATAGAGACATGGCAGTTTGGGGCTCTGGAGCCCCAGTAATGCCTGGCCTGGGATTGCTGGGCATGAGGCAGGTGAAGGGCACTCAGTGGGAAGTTTCATAGTAAATATCATTTAAAAAAAAAAAAAAAATATGTGGGACACCAGAGGCTGCCCCTGGTGGTGCGAATGTTCTTGAGTCTGGTGAATAGGGGGGTCCCTGTCCAGAGACAGTGATGCCACTGCTCAGGGAAATAACATTAAGAGTGGTGCTGGAGAAACAAAGGAGGAGAAATCTATGGATGTTTCATCATTTTGGGGGGAGTTTCTTTAGTAGTTTTGAAAAATTTGATAAGTCTTCAGCCAACTGTGCTGGAAGCACCTTATCTATGAGGACATGTCAGGGCTGTCCTGCACATCTCATTGCACCACTGGCCAGTTTGCTGGCCAGGGGGTCTGGGGTGCTGGTGGTTGAGAGAGTGGGGACAATCAGAGGAGCTGGGACCAGAGCAGTGCTCAGGGATGAGCGTTTGGCCACCGTGTCCTGGGAAGGAGCCTTCGCCTCTCCCACCGTTCTCTTCGTAGGTCCACTGCACTCCTCCATCTTGGCTGGAGCCCATTCAATGGGTGGTGCTGCCTTCGTCTCCCTGCATTCCTGAGGAGTCAGAACCTCTGGATGAATGCAGCTGCTGCAGGGCTGGAACCTGGGCCAAGTCTAGGGGGAAACTGGGGAAAATTTCCATCCTTTGCTGGGTATCAGAGGGCAGATTCTGATGCTCTTGTCTCTCTTGTAGCCACTGCTGTGGTGAGTCCCTTGGGCTGCCAAGGGACAAGCATCCGTTCTGGAATGTATTCGTTCATCTGTGTCCCAGGCAGGATGCTGGGAGAAGGGGCTTCTTAATGTCTGCAGAGAGGCTGAAGTGAAGTATGTGGCCCCCTTCCAAAACCTTTATCAGACAGCAGGAGTGAGCAGGGTGGTAGATAGCCATTGTCATCGCAGCCGAGTAAGGAGCTCATCTCATACAGCTCCCACCATATAAACAGCAGCTTCTTTCTGAGTGCTGAGCCAGCCAAGAGGGGTTTCTCAGCTCCAAGTGCACATCCTGCTGCTCCATCCCCCAACCAAACCATCAGAAGTTTCACTTTCTTCTTTGTAGCAAGAGGTCCTTAACTCCCTGAGGTCTGTTTTTAAAAAACAAAACAACAACCACCCTCTTTTATTCTGGAGCTTGTCTTGGAGCACCCGGCGCTGCTTCTGGCAAGTCTGGCCCCAGCCAAACCCCGGGGTTGTGCTGGGCTGGTGAGTCTGTGGGATGTTGGGCATCATTCCTCATTTGCTGCAAACCTCTAATTTAGGAGCGTCGGGGGTGGGAGTTATGTCTCCTCTCAGCTGTGGAGCAGACGGGACCAGTGCCCTTCCTGAGCCAGATGTGTCCTGGGGCTGCTGGTACGGCTGCATTTCCTTCCCTTTTGTTTTTTTTCAGTCTGAAGTTCCTCTCTAAGGAGTCGCATGGAGTTACTGATGCCAAAAGCAGCTGGAGGGGCAGTAGAGCCATGATATCCTTCCCGCAGGCTGGGAATGCTCTCATGTCGTGTGATTGCTGGCAGCAGGGGTGCTCTAGCCCTGCTGTTGGGAGGTCCCATGGACACAGCTGATGCTTTTATCACTGTTTCCCATTCCCAGCCCGCAGAAGGATGCACAGGCTCCTTCCTTGGGCCAAAAATTGGTGCTCTTCATGGCAATGGCTATGCTTTTTGCTCTTCTCCACACCAAGACTGTAAGGATGGCATCAGCCATGCCTGGACAGACTGCTGAAGCTGGGCTTTGCTGGGAACTTCTCTCCAGGAAAGAAATTTTCCTCCAGAGGAATAATTTGTCCAGTAATACAAAATTCGAGGTGAAGTTGGGGCTTTTCTGTGACCCTGCTGTATCCCTCAGCAGAGCTGACTGGGCGTGGTCAGGGGGGCAGTCCTGGGGTCCTGCCCTCCCAAATGTCACTGGAAGGTGAATCATCAGGCTGATCTCTCTCCATTCCAGCAGTTCCCTTTCCTCCTCAAGGCTGTGCAAGCTGGGCCCAGCTGAGGCTCTGTCAGGTGAAACTCTCCTGTGTTCCATGAGCAACGATTTTTGGTTCTTCGTAGAGTCCCAAAATGGCTTGTGTTGGAAGGATCCTTAAAGACCATCTCCTTCCACCCTCTGCCATGGACAGGGACACCTTCCACTAGCCCAGGTTGCTTCAAGCCCCGTCCAACCTGGCCTTGGACACTCCCGGGGATGGGACAGCCACAGATTCTCTAGGCAACCTGTGCCAGGGCCAGCCCACCCTCACAAGGAAGAATTTCTCCCCAGTATGCTGTCTAACCCTTCCCTCCTCCAGCTTAAAGCCACTGTCCTGTCACTCCAGGCCCTTGTCCAAAGTCCCTGTCCAGCTCTCTTGGAGCCCCTTTAGGCACTGGAAGGGGCTCTGAGGTCTCCCTGGAGACTTCTTTTCTCCAGGCTGAACATCCCCAGCTCTCCCAGCCTGTCTGCCTTTTTTTTTGTCATCTTTTTCTGTTTTTTTTTTTTTGTTATTCCAGGGGAATTTTTCTTCTCTGTTGCTATCTTTTCCCCCATACTTGGTGCATCCCCACCATGTTTATTGTGAGTGAGTTCCCACTTCCCACAGTTTTTCACCCATTGGTACCATCTGGGTTTCAGAGCCACTGCTCACCCTTGGGCTGCAAAAATGGGCGGAAAAGATGGCGGTTTGGAGTAGGTGGCTTGGGGCTGCTGTGCCCTGTTTGCTGGCGGATGAGACACGTGACATGAGGAGGTTCAGGCTGAACAGGGGTTCCTTTCTGCACCATGTGAGTGAAGGGTGGGTTTCTTGCTGCAGGACGTTACAGGTAAAACTTTTTCCTGGGCTCCCAAATCCAAATGAAGGTGTTAGTTAGCATGGGGGGCTGCAGCCCCTGAGGGAGCTCACGAGTATCGGAGTGCCAGTGGAGCCTTGTTTGCTGTCTGGAGCACCTTGTGGGCTTTGAGGCTTTGCTGCCTGTACCATGTGGTTTGGAGGAAACCATATCCATGGTGTGTCTGCAGCACAGGAACCTCCGAGAGGGATCATCCCTGTGGCTCCAGGTGTGCTTAGCCTCCTGCACAAGCGACTTGGAGCTGTGTTTTTCAGGACATCCCACATAAAGGGGAACCTTGAGTGAGAACAAGGGCAGGGAGCACCTTTGCCGGGGCAGCTGCAGGGCAGGGCTGAGTTCCAGAGGTTCGCGAGGGGCTCTGGCATCACATGGTGCCATGATCACTCTCACAGAGGAGCCAAAGAGGTGGCAGGGGCTGGCAGAGATGTGGTAACAGAGCCTCACAGTGCTGAAATGTTGGGGACAGCATTTGCTTTCAGTTGCAATTGCAGCCAGAGCCCTGGAGCTGCTCCAGTCCAGGACAACTGGGACCAGGGTCCAGCTGTAGCTTCAGTGCTTTCTTGAATTTGCTCCCTGCATTTGTTGCTGGTGATGGGAGGGTGACAAATGCAATGGAGCAGGGATGCTCTGAGTGTCCTGTTGTGGGTGGCTGAGCTGGGATGTGCTTGGGGCTGGGTGGTGCCAAGGATGCCCATCCATGTCGTGCTGCAGGTCTTTCTCTGTCTATAGTCCCTGTGGCCTCTCTCATCCGATGCTGCCCACAGTCCCCAGAACTGTTTGTTGTGAAGCTTTCCATATTTGCTTGGGAGTGATAAAGCTGTTGTGGGAAGGGTTGAGCTGAGTTCCTTCAGTTCAGGCTTCCTGCTGGCCAAGAACTTGCTTTTTTTGATTAAGAAAAAGAACCTGGAGCCAGCGCAAGGTGTAAAAGCTCCCTTGAGGGCTGCCCCGAAGGATGGCAGTTTCTCCATCCTTGCAGTGTTCAGCCATCAGTGCCAAGGCCAATTTCTCCCACTGTGCTAGGGCATGAGCATCCCAGTATTTCCCACGTGGGAGAGGAGAGTGTTTCTGCAGGGAGAGCCAGTGTCCTGCTTTCAGTCTCAGCTCCCCCTGTCCCCACCATCACACTGCCTCGTAGCACCAACTGCTTTCCATGGTCCCACCAGTAGGCTGAAGGCAGCATCCCAGTGGCTGCATGGCTGGGACAAGACAGCATCCTTGATGGAAGTGTGGGGTATTTTGCTTTGCTTTCACAAGTCCTCTGCAGAGGAGGAGGAGGAGCAGGATGTGATGGGTCAGAGCTGCTCTGAGCTGGCCCTGCTCAAAAGAGGGAGGATGCAGAAGGGAGATACAGAGCATGCAAATCCCAGCCCTGGTTTAATTTTGGTGATTCCAGGCAGAGCATCCAGCAGGATTGCATTTTCCAGTGCTCTTTGTCCTGTGCCAGAGGACAGCTCCTCTTTGGGAAGGATCTGCTGGTGTTGCCGTAGGTGGGTTTCCATAAGTGGAGGGCAGTTGGAAGGCTCTGCCTGTGTGATTTCAGGTCCACAGGTGGGTACCAAAACCTGAGGAACATCTCTGAAAGTAGTCAGCCATAGCTGTGCCATGGCTACTGAGGGCAGTGCAGGAGAGCGGGCCCTGGAAGGGACAGGAACATTCCCAGTCCCTTTGGGATACTCCTCTGGAGCCACCTCCTGCAAGGATTGGATTTGCTCTGCGGAATACCAGCTTGGGAAAAGGGATTCATTGATCTAAACTTGCCTCCTCCCACCCAACTACACATCTATCCTGGGGCCAGGAATGCTGAATGCTCCTTTCAGTGCCCAGGAGCCTATCCAAGCACCACTGCCAATGTCATGGACACCATGAACCCAGTCAACCCCAAATTCCATAGAAATAAGGGAAAGAACAGTATACTTTTGGTGAAGCACAGCTTTGCTGCCTTGTGTTGAGCTCATGCCGGTCATCCCCCCAGCTCCTCCACAGAAGTGCACAGTGAGCAGTTTTGCACAGGGAGAAGCTGGAAGAGCTGGGGGGGTGCCAGGGCTGAGCTGGTGCTGGAGCTTTCCCATTCCTCCATGGCCCGGCAGACCCTGGGGACACACATTGCGTGGCCTCTCCTGCCTTCTTTGAGCCAAGGGGCTAAGCTGCTTGCAGCATGCAGGGGCTGCCCAAATCCTGCAGTCTATAATTTTCTACCTCCAGCTCTTCTCTTTTTAGAGTAAAATGGTATTTTGTGCTTCTCTGGCCCCGGGCCTGCCCCCTCCAGTCTGGATGGCTTCCTTGAACACAGTGCCATCGCAGGGCCACTGGTGAGTGTGGTCCTTGCATGATGCTGCCAGCCCCAGCGTGGCACTGAGCACCCTGACGCCGATTCCTGAGCTGCTCCAGGGCTTTTCCAACCCGATACTATTTTTTTCTTGCAAGACAGGGCTCGCAGGTATCAGAGGACGGTGTCCTGTTGCTGATGCTCCCTGTGGTGATGCTCATGGTAGACCAGCTTTTTTTGTTCTAAGGAGCAAAGCACTGGTGTTTGGTTCCTTGCAGAGGAGCCACTGTGGCATCAGGCTGTGCCCCAGGGAGGCCTCATCCTGCTCCAGTGGGTCACCCAAACGTGCTTAAAGACCCCCATGTCCCCGGTGCTTGAGAGGCTGCACCACCCTCACTGTAGGTGGGAAGGGGAGAGCGATGGGCTGGGTATGGCATGGGTGGTGCTGGCATGGGGAGAAGGTGTTTGGTGGGGGATGAGCTGGTCTCCCACTGTCCGGGTCGGGATCAGGCCAGTTCCAGCTGGATAAACACCAGCACCAGCTTAAGGAACCTGAGCTTCAGCCAGCCAGAATCAGCCCTGTCTGGATTTTTGCTTATTTTCTCACTTGCCATGATTTTTAAAATATTTTCAGTGAAATTAAATGTTTCCTTGAAATTAAATAAAGCCCTGCAAACGAGCTTCACTTTTGTTTATTTGACATCATCACTGATGTCATCCGGGCTGGGGAAGGGGCCTCTGATATATTTTCTGTCACGAAGCTGGGTTGATGCTGGAACTCCTTAAAGAAATGGGGATGTCTGTCTTCCTCCATTTCTTTTTCCCTTTCATACACAGGGCAGGGAAGTTCTGTGAGCCAAGATGTTTGTTGCTTGAATGTGCAGGAGCTGCCTGTAACAACAGAGCTGGGGCAGGGTGAGGTTGCAGGGAAATAGAAAATGAAAACCTTTTCAGCCCAAAAAGTTCATGCAATGGCAAAAAACCAAAGCAAAACAAAGCTAAATATAGTGGAGCCTGTGAGTTCACTTAGACTTCTGGTGAGTGCTTGTGGTGGAAACAAATGGGATGTTTTATAACAAAAAAGGAACAACAAAAGTGATGGTGTTGATGTGGTGCTTTGGAAAGCTTCTTGCTGAGGTGTTGGGGCAAGAAGATGCAGTGAGAAGCCGTGAGGTGGCTTTTTAGCTTAGAAACATTCATTTGAAGAAATAAAGTGTCTTTTAAACATGACACATCAGCTGGAGCAGTGTGTCCCAGCGTAATGTCTGGGATTTACTGGTTTATGCAGGTTTTGGGATAGACTCACATGGTGGGGTGGCCCCAGTGATGCTGGGGTTCAGGAAGTTTCCTTGAGGATGCATGGTTGGCCCGTGGCAGCAGGCAGGACTGTGGGACATGTGTGGAGTTGGAGTTGAGCTCGGCCTGTCTTCCCTCATCAGCTGCACTTTTATCTGCTGGCAGCGATTCCCCTCACTTGGCTTCCACCTTCCAGTGCCTGGGCTGGGATTCCAAAGGGTCCTGACGTGACATTTTGTATTTGCTGGGGCTGGGGCTGGGGCTGTGCAAGCATTTTCCTTCATACGATGGGAGACCTTCCCCTGCAGTTCCTGTTTGCTCCACAGTTTTTAGCAGGTCCCCAAACACACATAGCAGTGACAGATGTGCTATTTCCCCGCTCTGTTTTTCTCCGCCCAGAGTAGACGGCTGATGCCGAAGCCATTGACTTTTCCAGCACTGGCATCATTGCAATGGCTGGGAATGCTGCAGCCAAGTGCTGCCCATGGGAGCTCAGTTTTGAACGGCTCTAACAATGCGGTTAGAGTGGATGAGCACTTTACTCTGGCTCTGATGCCCAACAGCCACCCTTGGTGATGCCACGCTGGATACAGCCACCCACCCATGTCACTCTGCCCAGAGCCCCCCACCAAGGATGGTCACTGGGGCAAACCCTGAGTCAGTGCTGAAGGGAAGTGGTGGTCCGCAGCATGCCGGATGCTGTGCCCAGGGATGCATCCCAAAACTTGCTTTGCACAGAGCCAGGATGTTCTGTCAGGGCTCAGGGCCATGCATGGCACATACTGAATCCCCAGCGATGCTTTCACCCTTTCCATTTGTTCTCTCCCCAGACTCCAAAGTCTTTCTCATCTACAACACAGGCGCACAGGGCTGCCTGGAGACCAAGGACTCACTGGTGCAACTGGCCAAGGGCTGCAACGCCAGTGCCCCAGCCCAGCAGTGGAAATGGGTCTCCCGAAATCGCCTCTTCAATGTGGGGGCCATGCAGTGCCTGGGGGTGTCATGGCATGGAGCCAACGCCACAGCGGGGCTGCACCTCTTGGCCAGCTACGAGTGCGACCGTGAATCGGTCAACATGCGCTGGAGCTGCCGTGGGCTCGGGGAGCAGCTCTCGCAGCACCTAGATGCCCGCCTGGGCAATTCCTCCCTGGACAGGGGGGACCAGGTGCATGACTCACAGTGGAGGACATATGGCACCGAGGAAGATCTGTGCTCCAAGCCCTACTCTGGTAACACCTCCTCGGGCATTAGTTTTATCCTGTAACCCAAACCAACCCCAAAACATGAGCGGGGGCTGTGGTGCTGCAGCAATCGGGTCCTGCCTGGGAAGCTCAGTCCCAGCTTGCTGGGGCTACAAAACCAGGCAGGATCAGGGCAATGGGGAGTGGGCAGCCTCCGGGCACCCCATAACCTCCCACACTGGGCCAACCCGCACCCCTCACCCCAAATCTCCCTCCAGCCACCATAGACACATCCTCAAGCAAGGGCTCCTCTTTTCCCTCAGAGATTTACACCATCCAGGGCAACTCCCATGGGAAGCCCTGCACCATCCCCTTCAAGTACGACAACCAGTGGTTTCACGAGTGCACCAGCACGGGGCGGGAGGATGGGCACCTCTGGTGTGCCACCACCCAGGACTATGGAAAGGATGAGCGGTGGGGCTTCTGCCCCATAAAGAGTAAGTAGGGGGACATATCCCATGGGGAAAACCAAAAACCCCATGCCAATCCCTCTTGGGGACTTTCGGGCTTCTCCTCTCTCCCTGCAAGCAGTCTGCAGTGCCAGAGCAGCAAGTTAGTGGGGTTTACTGGGTTACTGGGGTTTTTTTTGTGTCTGTGTTGGGTGCTCACTCTGCTCATCCCCACAGGCAATGACTGTGAGACCTTTTGGGACAAGGACCATCTCACGAATAGCTGCTACCAGTTCAACTTCCAGTCAACGCTGTCATGGCGGGAGGCCTGGAATAGCTGTGAGCAGCAAGGGGCCAACCTGCTGAGCATCACAGAGATCCATGAGCAGACCTACATCAATGGTGAGATTCTGGCAGCCTGACTGTGCACTCCTCATCTGGAGCAGAGCTGGTGACAGTGTGGGCATTGCCACTGCCAGTTTGCTCTGCCTGCCCCAGGTTTGTGGGGGGGTGACAAGCTGGGGACTGAGCTGGACTTGGGGGGCTGATTCTACCCCTCTGGCTATGTTGGCTGCAGGGCTGCTGACTGGGTACAGCTCCACACTCTGGATTGGGCTGAATGACCTGGACATCAATGGAGGCTGGCAGTGGTCAGACAACTCACCCCTCAAGTACCTCAACTGGGAGAGTGGTGAGACGGGGGAGGTTGTGGTGGTGATGGGACCTGAGGAACACCCTGTGACCACCAGAAGTGGCCCTATAGCAAGGGAGGTGACCCAGGCTGCTGCAGGGTATCCCCTTGCTGCATGTGGACAGAGAGCCCCAGGGGCCTATGTAACAGTCTGGGACATCTGTGGAGCTGGAGCAGGGACACAAGGTGCTAAGGGGGAATTGGCCCTCTACAAACACTCACTGACCCTGTGGATAACGTGGGTTGGCATTCCTTGTTTGGCGGGTTGCTGCATCCCTGCTTAGTGCTGGAGTGTGGCTGATGAGTGGTCCCCAGCTGCAGACACCCATCCCTAACCCTGGTGTGCTCAGAGGGAAGAGGGCCCATTGGTCATGCCCAGTGCCATCACCCAAAGGCACTTGGGGGAATACAGTGATACCCTTGGAGGAGGTTGGAGGACAGGTGGGAGCAGTTTAGGTCTGGTACTTTGACCTTCTGACCGCTATCGACATTTCCAGGTAAAACAGTGATCCTCTGGGTTCTTGTGCATTGAGGCACTCTAAGTAATCCTGGGCATGTTGGGGTCACGTCTTCATTGTGCAAAATAACAAAATAAAAGGGGTTTTACTGGTGTTGAAGCAGGGAGAGCTGCATTGGTGGCTCTGTCCTGGCTTCTCAGTAGCCTGTCTCCTCCTCATCCCACTCTCCAGACCAGCCTGACAACCCCAGCGAAGAGAACTGCGGGGTGATCCGCACCGAGTCATCCGGGGGATGGCAGAACCGCGACTGTGGCATCGCCCTCCCCTACGTCTGCAAGAAGAAGCCCAACGCCACAGCTGACCCCTTCCTGACAGGTGAGCAGGGGATGACCAGCATCAGAAATGGGCAGCTCAGTATCCCGTCTTGGGTGTGCTCCTACCCCAGCATGGTCAGGGGATGCTGCCCATATAGGTGTGCATGGTGTTCCCAGCTTGCTGGTGTCCTAGGTGTGCGGAGCAGGGCTTGAGCTCCATAGATTTAGGAAGTCATCCCCAAGGAGCATTTCCAAGAAATGCTTGGTGCCATTCCAGGTTGGGTGGTAAGGGAGGGATAGAGAGCAGCAGTTCCCCATGATCCCCAGGGGAGGGGATGCTCTCTGCTCTGCTCTGCCCTCACTCCTCTGCAGACAGAAGGGATTTTGTTTTGTCTCTGGAGTTCTGAAGCCGCCATTCCCACACCTTGCACCGCCTGTTATATTTTGGCCATGGCTTTCCCACCACGGCTTTGGCTTGGTCTGCTGAGCACCCACAGGACTGCGGTCCTTTCCCTGCCAAGGAGAGGGCTGGAGAGCTGGGCAGGAGCCCTCAGGCTGCCTTGTGTCCCACCAGACTCATGGTCAGAGGTGAAGGTGGACTGCGAGCCCAGCTGGCAGCCCTTCCAGTCCAACTGCTACCGGCTGGTAGGAGAGAAGAAGAGCTGGCAGGAGGCGAAGAAGACCTGCCTGCGAAGTGGGGGTGACCTGGTCAGCATCCACACCCTCTCTGAGCTGGAATTTGTCACCAAGGAGATCAAGCAAGGTAAGGAGGAGCTTGCTGTGCCAGCAGCCCCTTTCCTGTCTTATGGGGTCCATGGAAAAGTCCCTGAATGTGCTTGAGGATGCAGAGCTGACTTCGTGGTTGTGCAAGGAGCGGAGGTCCCAGACAGGAAGGTGATGTGTTCCTTGGAGGAGCCCATAATCCGGGAGCATCCTCCATCCAGCAGATGTAAAAGCTGGTCCCAGGGCCTGCAGTGCTGAGTCAAAACTACACAGCTGCAGCTGGGAATGGTGCTCATCCCAGCTGGTTGATGTACAAAAAGATGGGAAAAGAAATCCTACTGGACTTGCAGGAGGAAGCCAGCAAGGAGCCATAGGAGAGGGGAGGAAGGAGAGGAAATACTGCTGCCCCCAGGCTGGGAGTAGACTGGGTTGTGCTGGAAGGGAATGGTTGAAAACCAGTAGCTCGCTGGACCTGAGCCTGCAGACCTGGACTTTTACTCCCGTACTGCTAGCCCTTCTCTGAAAGCTGCAGGCAAATGTCCCTGTGTTTGCCACTCTGGGGGTCCATGTCCTTGTATTTCCCACTCCAGGGGTTCATCCTTTCAGGCAGGAGCTGCCCAACCCTGCCGTGCCCTCTACTGCCCACTGGCACCAAGGGGGTCAGAGCTGAGCCCTGAGTGGGTTTCGGCAGGTGCTGTGCAGAGACCGGTCTCATCACGGGGGCTGAGGTCACTGGGGGGATTCTGCACGAGGTCAGCCAGGAGGAAGGAATTTCACTCCCTCCCTTCCTGTCCTGTCAGATGTGGAGGAGCTCTGGATTGGCCTAAATGACCTCAAGCTGCAGATGAACTTCGAGTGGTCGGACGGGACGCCCGTGAGGTTCACGTACTGGCACCCCTTTGAGCCCAACAACTTCCGTGACAGCCTGGAGGACTGTGTGACCATCTGGGGACCGGTGAGAACCTGGAGGGGGTGGCAGGTTATCTTGCACCTCTGCAAGGAGCACCGCAGCATCCTCATTGCTGAGGAAGGCATTCCTCAGGGAGTGTCTCCAGGTGGGTTCATCTCCTAGCTCATCCGAGCCATTGGCATGGAGATATCCATCTCATCATCCTTGGGAATTTGGTGTAGGGAAGGAAAGCCTTTGGACCCAAGGTAGGGGTGAAGGGGCTGGGACATTCCCCAGGCTGTCAGATGAGCTCATTGCCACTCCTCTTCCCACCCTGCAGGAAGGGAGGTGGAACGACAGCCCCTGCAACCAGACCCTGCCATCCATCTGCAAAAAGCCCGGTCGGGTGAGCCAGGAGAAGGAGGAGGATGACCACGGGTGCCGAAAGGTGAGGGGCACCTGGGGTGGCAGTGCTTCTGGCTGCTCCATAGCTCTGCCTGGTGCTCGAGGCTTCAGGGGACCTTTCCCTTAAACCATTTTGGGGAGCCTCAATGAGCAGCACCCGGAGCAGCTGGTCTGTGCCTGAGAGCTGCTGAGCTGGAGCACTCTGGGGCTGCTGAGCCCCTTGCTGCCGTGGTGGAGGAGTCCATGGGAAGAAATTGGGACACAAAGCACATGCATCTGTGCACATTGTCCAGGACCCTCCCTGTCAGGTGGCCTTGGCTGCCAGCAGGGATGTTCATTTTTTTCCCCTTACCTCTCTTTGTGCTGAAACACAGGAACACGTGGGAGCCTGGCAGGATGGAAGTGGCTGCCGGCCCTATGCCTCGACATGATGGCAGATTGCCTCCTCTGAGCAGGGCGTGGGCATTTTGTGGACACCAAACCAGCGGGTTCTCACTCAGTCCATGCCCTGCCTCAGTTTCCCCAGCTGTCGCACGGGGCTGAAGTCGCCCCTTTCCCACACTTGCTGGGAAGTGGTTCTCTGCAAAGCCTCCAAGCGCTGAGTCTGGCAGCGCTGTGGCTCTTGAACCTCTCTCAGCCTTTCAGAGTGGGCCAGCACACTTGCGCCCTGACTAGCAAGCAGCTGCTCTGGGCCAGCTCCCAGAGGTGCTGCTGGGCTCCTCGCATGTCCTTGCCCCATTTCCAGCAGCTGCTTGGCTCTGCCAGAGCTCGGGGGAGGACAGCAGCCAGGAGAGCTACCATGCAGGGCCAGATTTGAGGGCTGCCAGACGTAGCTGGAAGAGCCCCAGTGTCCACAGGTGCTGGGGATGAGACACTCGGTGGCAAAGTTCTGCTACCACACATCTGTGTGTCCCCACAAAGTCTTGAGGACTCCCTATGCAGATTTAACTCCCTCCTGACTCTCCAGCCAGTCTTATCCTGGCTCTGGGTGCCCAGAAGAGATGCACGGGGAAACAAACTGCGAGGGACAAATGAACCAATGAACCAATGCAAGGGACGAATGAACCAAGAACCATCCTTCCCCTACTTACTCATTCTCAATGAGGACTTTTGCCACCCAGAGACAGAATCTGGTGGAGAGGAGGCACGTCTTGCTCAGGGGTTTAGTCCTATCCACTCCAGCCACTCCACTGGTTTTTCATGGTGGCCTTGCTGCTTTTTTCTCCCCTTTAAAAATCTCCTTTATTTCAAGAACAGCCTTAAAGGAAGCAGTGAAGGATAGAGGTTTGGGCAATGGGAAGGACAGAGCAGGAGAGAGATAGCACACTGGGATTGGGAGCTGGAGGCAAGAGCTGGGGTTGGGGATCCTGTCCTGGCCCTCTTTTGGATCACAGGGAATTGCTTTGGTGCTCAGTGTGTGGGAGTGCACCCTCGGGGTGTTAGGGGTGCTAAGGCCAGGGCTGGTTGGGGACCTGTCTGGGGACATTTCACTGTCTCAAGACAGGCCCCTTTCTTGTCTGCTCAGTTGCATCCATGCCGTTCCAGAGGAACCCAGCTGACGGGTCTGTACCTGGATTTGCCAGCTTCAGAGAAAGGCTGTAGGAGCAGGAACTTGGGGGAAAAACTGGGATTTGCGGTTGTTTTCATTTCCCAAAGCTGCTCTCCTGCTTCCCTTCCTGCTGTGCTGATGACAGTGCATATGGCATGTGCTCCCCACATGCCCAGGGGATCCAGGAGTAGAACCCTAGTGATGCTTCCCCTTCCAGGGGGTCCCTGAGCCTGGGGCCACTTGGCTCTTTGGCTGAGCCACTTCACCATTGTGGAAGGTGTGTGTCCCCTCTCGCAGATGAGCCCCCATGTTCCTCCCCACTCTGCCACCACCGCTGCCAGCCCCAGGGCCACCCCGCTCCCTGCTCTGGCGGAAAACAGGCACTATTGTGTCTCCAGCCCCAGAGAGACTCCAACATCAACAAGGCGGGAGATTAAAGCTGGCTACGGTGGTATTCGCTTTGGACTCAGCCCTGCAGGGTAAAGAGGAGGATTGTGTTCCCCTCTCTGCGCCCCAGCTGGGGCTGGACGCTGGCAGGGAGAGCTGTTTCCCCAGCTTTGAAGCTGCCTGGGTGTTTGTTTTTCCTGTAGCCATGTCCTCTGGGGCCAGGGGCTTGTTAGAGCTCAAAGCTGAGCGGGGTCAAGCTGGGGCAGCTGGGAGCAGGAGACCTCGCAGGACAAGGCAGGGGTGGTGGTGGGGAACTTGGTATGTTGCTCTCGTGCCCTGGGATTGCTGCCATCCTTCTGGAGAGGTCCAGGTGGGTGGTGGTAGATGTTCCCTGTCACCCATCCCCAGGGCTGGAAGTGGCACAGCCCGTCCTGCTTCTGGCTGGGCGAGGACCGTGTCCCCTACAGCGACGCCCGCAAGACGTGCTCCGACTACAGCTCCACGCTGGTTACCATCACCAACAGGTCAGTGGCATGCCAGTAGTGGTGGGTGTGCCCCAAAACAAGCCCTGCAAGTGCTTGGGACTGACTTCCAAGGGCTGGAGCATCATGGGCAGCTAGGTGTCTTGGCTCGCTGCATCGCCCACTCTTGCTGTCCCTCCAGGTTTGAGCAGGCATACGTGAGCAGCCTCATCTATGGCTGGGATGGGGAGTATTTTTGGACAGCTCTGCAGGACATCAATGAGACAGGCGCGTTCCACTGGCTGAGTGGTGATGAGGTGATGTACACTCACTGGAACCGCAACCAGCCCGGTAAGGGATGGGAGTGGGATGGGGACTCCCTCTTCCTGCAGGGCAGGGCTGGAACATCCCCCCAGCACGGTCCAACCCTAAGGCTGGCATCTCCCCTGCTCTCGTGAGCGCTCCAGGTTACAACAAGGGTGGCTGTGTGGTCCTGGCCACCGGCAGCTCCGTGGGGCTGTGGGAGGTGAGGAACTGCAGTACCTTCAAGGCCAAGTACATCTGTCGGCAGAACCTCGGCACCCCAGTCAACCCTGAACTGCCTGGTCCTTTCCCCACGCCCAGCCTCATTGCCACCTGCCCCCCAGGATGGAGCTCCGACCCCAAACTCCATCACTGCTACAAGGTGAAGGGGGGCTAGACAGGTCGGTGTGGGGATGCGCGTGCCTCCCCAGTGCAGGGGAGTGAAGGGGCACATTTTGGTGCTTGTGAGACGTGTCCCATGAGCCTGGCTAGGGCTGGATTGGCAGCCCTGTGCCCTGGGACATGGCTGCCTGCGGATGGGAACAGTGCTCTGCTCCTGTTCTGCTGCTGAGCCCCCCATGCTGTGGGTTCTTCCTTTCCCAGGTGTTCAACTTCGAAAAGCTGCAAGAGAAGAAGACATGGATCACTGCGCAGGAATTTTGCCGGGAGCTGGGGGCCCAGCTGCTCAGCCTAGGCAGCTACGAGGAGGAGCATTTTGTTGCCAACACCCTCAACAAGATTTTTGGGTGAGAGGCTGGTGGCATCAGTGTGTGTCCCACTGCCAGAGTGTGCTTGCCACGAGCCCACAGCCCTCCTGGTGCTCTGGCACATGTGAATGGATGGATGGGTGGATGGATGGGTGGATGGATGGATGGATGGATGGATGGATGGATGGATGGATGGATGGATGGATCTCGCTGAGCACAGACTGGTGTACAGAAGGTGCATCAGTTGGTGTGGCTGATATGGGAGATGTGCAGGAAGTTCAGTGTAATTTGGAGATGGAGCTTGGGTTTAAAGCAGCTCCAGCCCTGAGACAGCATGCCTGTTATCCCAGTTCCTACATCCAGGTGTGTGGGAATGGCAGGCTTTGAAAACAAACAGAAAAAGCCCTGATTATAAAAACATATTTGTATATAAATATGAACCCCTCTGGTTTGAAGGGGGTTATGTACTCACCTGTCCCCCTGGCTCCCCACAGGGAGTCAGAACCAGAGCTCCACGAGCAGCACTGGTTCTGGATCGGCCTGAATCGGCGGGACCCTACTGGGGACCGGAGCTGGAGGTGGAGTGATGGGCTAGGGGTGAGTCCGGGGGGCGTTTGGGTTGTGGGAGGGACAAATCTGGTGCTGGTGGAAATGCCCAACACTGCCCATCTGTCTCAACCTCCAGTTTTTCTACCACAACTTCGACCGCAGTAACTATGATGACGATGACATCCGGAGCTGCGCAGTGCTGGATCTGGCCTCCCTGCAGTGGATGCCAATGCAGTGTGAAGCCCAGCTGGACTGGATATGCAAACTGCCCAAAGGTACTGCCAAAGGGGTCCCCAAACCCATCACCTGTGACTGAGCCAGATGAGCATGGGCTGTGGGGTGATGGAATCCTTGGGAGGAGGGAGGGTGATTCCTAATTCAAGGACTGGGAGAGGTGCCATCCCTCCTGGGGGAATTCAGGAAGGGTATCCTGCCATTGTAGCCCATGGGTGGTTTGCGGAGAAGCATCCAAGGGAGCATCCCAGCCCACACCCAACTGACAGCATCTCCTTGCCCTTTCTCTAGGTGTTGATGTGAAGGAGCCGGAGGTCACGACCCAAGGTGTGTTGGCCACAGTCTTTTGTCACAGTCACAGAATATTCTGAGTTGGACGGGACCCACAAGGATCATTGAGTCCAGCTCCTGGCCCTGCACCCCAACAATCCCACTCTGCACTTGAGAGTGTTGTCCAAATGCTCCTTGAGCTCTGGCAGCCTTGGAGCCATAGCTGCTGCCCTGTAGAGCCTGTTCAGTGCCTGACCACCCTCTGGGGAAAGAACCTTTTCCTGATATCCAACCTCAACCTCTCCTGATTCAACTTCAGGTCACGCACAGACTGCCTGATGTCCTCAATGGGTGTTTGCTGCAGTGTTATCCAGAGGAGGATGGATCCTGAGCAGGGTTGTGGGAGGGAGGGGAACCCAGGCATCCTGCTACAGCTCCGCTGCAGGAGAGGGACGAAAGCAAAGCAGCCCCAAAGGCAGGGACTAAGGGTCAGGGTGACCATAGCAGGGGTGTCATAGCCTCAGTGTGACGCCGTCCCTGCCTGCAGGCAGCAAAGAGTGGGTGAAGTACCAGGAGGCCGAGTACAAGTTCTTTGAGCACCACTCAACATGGCTGCAGGCACAGCGCATCTGCAGCTGGTTCCAGGCCGAGCTGACATCAGTGCACAGCGAGGCCGAGCTGCACTTTCTGGGCCAGAACCTGAAGAAGGTACCAAGGGGACAGGAACTTCCTGGGGCACCGGTGGACTCTGCTGCCTTGTGGGCTGCTCTTCCTTGTCTTCCTTCACTCTTTTCCAGAGGGGCAATATTTGGGGGTGCTAGGCTTTGCTGGGGTCATGATGGGCTTGTGTGGTGGCTGGTCCTGATGCCTGGGGGTGGGTTTGGGGCTCAGCAAAGTGATGTTTTTGCCTTGCTTTTGCAAGCTGGGGAAGGGTGTCTGATCCCCATGGCAGCCTCAGTTGCCCCCAAAGACCCCCAGTCCTTGAAGGGCACTGATATGTCCTCTCTGGGCATGCAGTTCTCCAGGGGCCAGGAGCAGCACTGGTGGATTGGGCTGCACACCTATGAGAACGACGGGAGGTTCAAGTAAGTCACAGACAGACACTGTGTCCCTGGACGTCCCCACACTACTGTCTCCATCACATCCCCACACCACTATGTCCCTGCATGCCCTTACACCACTGTCCCAACCTCTCAGAGTGCTGTGACTCAGCATCTGCATCTCAGGGGTCTCATTCTGGGATGCTGGGCTCAAGGTTCCTCATCCAAGAGGGCAGTGGTGGGACACACTCCCAGTTAGGGCATTCAAGTGGTCCCATTCACCAAGTCACTGCTCAGCCTCATGCTCCTCCTGATGCTGTTCCAGGTGGTCTGATGGGTCCCTCCTCAATTTTGTCTCTTGGGCGCCAGGCAAGCCTCGGCCCATCAGCAAGGACAGGAAGTGTGTGTACATGACAGCCAGCCGAGGTGAGGGCAGGGCTCCACATGGGGCTCTGAGGGGCTGGGGCACCGGTACTGGTGCAGAGCGGCATCGTGCCCAGCCTGTCCCTCCCCACAGAGGACTGGGGGGACCAGAAGTGCATGACGGCGCTGCCTTACATCTGTAAGCGGAGCAACGGGACGGCTGTGAAGCCTTCCCTCCTTCCAGCGCCTGCTGCCATGAGTGGGGGCTGTCCCCAAGGCTGGCTGCCTTTCCTCAGAAAGGTACCACTGGAGGGAGAGGGGACAGTAGGATGGGAGAGGGGATGGCAAGATGGGTGAGAGGATGGCAGGATGGGAGAGGGGATGGCAGGATGGAGAGGTGATGGCTACTTCATGGTTTTCCACCAGCCCGGTGAAGGCACAGAGGGGGCAGCTGCAAAATGGCAGGATGGAAGGGGATGCTTGCACATGTTTTGTGGGGAATGCTGGGGGATGCATTTACAGGGATGCTGGAAGAGATGTGCTGTGGGGTGGGGAAGGTGAGATGTGTGCACAGGTTTGCCAGGAGAGATGTGGGAGGGCTGGAGGGGTTGGGGGCAGGAGGCTTGAGGGTGTGGAGAAGGATCGTTTGGGCAGAATGGAGCTGCAGAGGGTGGCTGAGTGGGGAGGGTGCAGGGCTCAGGGTTGGGGGCAGCTGCGCCTCCTGGCCCATCCTGTGCCCCTGCCTGTGCAGTGTTTCAGCTTCAATGGCCATAACAAAGACGAGATAGTGAAGTGGCCAGAGGCGAAGCAGATGTGTGAGAGCCAGGGCGCCGTCCTGGCCACCATTGCCAGCCCCCTGGAGCAGGGTATGTCTCCTCTGCCCCACCACCCCACCAGGGTTCTACCTGCCAGGAGTAGTCCTCAGCATCTCACCTGTCACTTGCAGCCTTCATCACGTCCATGCTGCCCAACATCTCCTTTGACCTCTGGATTGGCCTGCACGATGCCCACGGGGAGTTCCAGTGGGTGGAGGGGGAGCCGCTGCGGCATGTGAGCTGGGCACCTGGAGAGCCCTCAGGCTGCAGCTCCTCCAGCCCCCGTGACAAGCTGGTGAGGGAGATTCCCTGTAGCACCCCTGTCTCCCAAGAAGGTCTCAGCTGCAGGCCCAGCCTTGGGAAAGGAAGGATTTAGTGGGCTCTCCAAGGGCAGCGCAGGATGCAGCCTTGTAGGGTGGGGGTTCCTGGCATGGGGATCTCTGTGGTGTAGGACAACAGTGCTAAGAGCAGTGCTGACCTTGTGGCTTGGCTGTGCAGACCAACTGTGTCGTAGTGTGGCACGGCTCACCGCCCCTCTTCACGGGACGCTGGGATGACCGGAGCTGCCTGGAGGAGAAACATGGCTATGTCTGCCAGCAGAGCATAGGTAGGAGGGGACAAGGGGACAGCCCCAGCTCTCTTGGCTGGGGATCTGCCACTGCCACCCTGGTGCCGCATGCTGTGGTGGGACTGGGGAGCTTAGGGCGATGGGTTTAGCTTGGGAAGAGTTGGGAGGATAGACTTAACTTGGGCGGGTGGGTCCCTGGTCCCACCCATTAGTAGGACAGACCCAAACCTGTGCACACCAGCTTGGCTCAGTGTGTCCCACAAGGACGTGCATCCTGGTGGACAGCTCCCAGGTGGGGATGGTGCTAGGGTGTCACTGCTTGTCATCCCTGGGGATGTCCCTCTGCCCTTCCCAGTTGCACTAGGATGTCGCCAGGTGCAACCAGCACAACACTGGCAGGGACAGCCTGGCCTGGGTAGGGATGGACAAGGGGGTGACCCACCTGGGATGCAGGAGTGTCCTCTGTGCCCTCTGACCGTGTCTCTTTCCTCCTCCAGACCCGTCCCTGAGCCCTGTGCAGGCATCGTTCCCCCCTTCTCCTACCGGCACCCTCTTTTACCACAACAGCACTTATCGCATCCTGCAGAAACCCCTCAGGTGGCACGAGGCGCTGCTGCTCTGCGAGACCCTCAATGCCACCCTGGCTACCATCCCCAACCCCTACAGCCAGGCCTTCCTCATGCAGGCCATCAGCAGCCTGCGGGCTCCACTCTGGATTGGGTTGGCCAATTATGAGGTGAGGGAAGGGGACAGGCACCTGAGGCACAGGTCCCCAGGGGGATCACAGCAGCCCCCCAAGCATCTCCTCCCTGTGGTCTTCCAGGGAGGCCGGAGCTACTCATGGCTGACAGAGGAGAACCTCATCTACACCAACTGGCAGGACGGGGAGCCCCAGCAGATCACCGGCTGCTCCTACATGGACGTGGACGGGAGCTGGCGCACAGCTGGCTGCGACACCAAGCTGCAGGGGGGCATCTGCCAGTTCCAAGCAGGTGCTGTTCTGGGAGCCTGGGGTGATCCGGGTGGGGTGTGACCAAGGGTTGAAGGTGGCATCCCACCAGGGACCTTCTGGAGCATGTCGTTGTGCGTCTGGGTGCCCCAGTGTGCTGTGGGACCCCGATATCCTGTGCCCCTTTAATGTACCATGTTCTCCCCAGGTCACCCCCACACGCACAAGTGGAGCTATAGTGGCAGCTGTCCCAAATCACTAGAGGACTCGTCATGGATCCCCTTCCGGGACCACTGCTACACCTTCCACATGGAGATCACCCTGGGGCAGAAGGATGCCATGAGGAGGTGCCAGAAAGGTATGAGGGGGCTGGGGTGGTAAAGGAGGGTGATGCATCCTTGGAAATGGAAGAGAGTGGGATCCCCAGGATCTGTGTTGGTGGGTGCAGCAGAGCTCCCTTGTCCCTGTACCTGTGTCCAGCCTTGGTCAACAATTGTCTCCTTGCTGTTCTGTGTTAGGGTTCCCCAATCATCATGTGGTTCATGGGCAGGTCCTGAACTTGGTCATCTTGGGCACTGCTGCTCCCTAGCTCAGTCCTCTCAGTTCTGGGCTCCTTCATGACAGTCTTCCCTCTGCAGTTGGCGGCACAGTGTTGTCCATCCAGGATGAGATGGAGAACGTCTTTGTGTGGGAGCATCTCCAGGCGTACGAGGGCCTTTCCAAGGGGGCCTGGCTGGGCATGACCTTCAACCCCAAAGGTACAAAGGAAGGAATGAGGTTTGAGATACTCCCCCAGGCACCTCCATGAATTCCTACCAAGTCTGCGGTGAGCAGAGGAAGCCCTTGGTGGTGGCACCAGTTAGGGGGGCTCGTGCCATAGTGTGACCAGGCACACCAGTGTCTCAGGCCGCGCTGGACATGCCACGTGTGTCCTCCTCTGGCTTGGTGGGATAGGAAACCCAAAGCCTTTTCCAAGGTGCTGCAGACTACAGATTCAGAAAGGTGCGCTGTAGCCCCTGGTCCTCCCCATCACACCTCCCCACCATAGAATCACAGAATCACAGGATGGTTCGGGTTGGAAGGGACCTTAAAGCCCATCCAGTCCCACCTCCTGCCGTGGGCAGGGCCACCCTCCACTAGACCAGGTTGCCCAGAGCCCTGTCGCACCTCCTTGTACTTTCTGAACTGGGACAAAGGTGAAGTGTCCTCTTCAGCCTCCTCAAGCCTAATTTTCCCATTTCCCAGGTGGCACCTTGGTTTGGCATGACAACACTGCCGTGAACTACTCCAACTGGGGCCAGCACGACACGGGGCCCAGCATGCTTAGCCAGAACAGCTGCTACTGGATCCAGAGCAGCAATGGCGTGTGGCGTCTAGGCTCCTGCACAAATGTAACCATGGGGGTCATTTGCAAGATCCCCCGAGGTAGGGTCCCCTCTGCTGCCCAAGGCTCCTGGGCTGATGTAGGGTGAGGTGGGGGTCTGGGCAGGGTGCTGCATGGCAGAGCTGTCACACTGGCAGCGCCAACCACAAGTTTTGGGTAATTCCAGTGCAGGGGCTTGTATGGGTTGGTGTTGGGGTCTGCAGGTCCCCACTGGGCTCAGTGATGGGCTATGCATGTCTCAGTGGCTGGGTCAGCTCCTTGGGGCAGGATGAGGCTGGTGGGAGAGTGATGGAGCAGAGCCAGAGGACCGCCCCAGATGTGCACCACCCATTGCCCATGTGGTACAGCACTGGGAGCGGTGCAGGGTGTGGGTCCAGTGGCGCTGGTGGTGGGACAATGGGAGGGTGTCATGGCCATGCACTCACCTGTCTGTGTTGCCCTTGCAGTGGAGGAGAGCAGCTTTTCCAGGGCAGGTGAGTGGCACCATCAGCCTCGGCACAGTACTGGGGCTGGAAACATGGACTACGAGCCTGTGCCACAGCCCAGCTTATGTAAATAAGCGAAGGAATGGGGTTTGCGGGTGGGGAATGCCATTCCCAAGTGACTTTGGCCTTGAGTTAGGACTCCTCAGCAGCAGGAGCCATCCTTCCATGGAGGTGTGTGTCTGCCCAGCCGCTTGCCAGACTCTCCTTCCTGTGCCCATGCTGCCTGGTCAGTCTGGGGGATGGCCACCATGTCTGCTGGTAGGATCTCAAAGATCCATCCCAGGCAGCTGCTAAATGTTTATACACATCAGGAAAGACCCAGGGAGTCTGTTCAGCCCCAGGAGCTCTGACAGGGGCAAGATGTCCCCAAAACACCAAAGCAGATTCACAGAGTCACAGAGTATGCTGAGTTGGAAGGGACCCACAAGGATCCAGCTCTGAAGTGAACAACCTATACGGGAATCAAATCCACAACCTTGGTGTTATTAACATCATGCTCAACCAACTAAGCTAATCTCATTCCAGTCCTGTCCTGCTCTGACCCACCACGGGGGAAACAGCACAGAAACAGGCTCCCCAGGGCAGTGGTCACAGCCCCAAGACTGCCAGAGCTCAAGAAGTGTTTGGTCAGCATTCCTAGGCACAGGGTGCAATTCTTGGGGTGTCCTGTGCAGATTCAGGAGTTGGACATGGTGGTCTTTGTGGGTTCCTTCCTCAACTCAGGACATTCTATGATTAAATGACCTTCCCCGAAAATACGGGTCTCGCTGGAGCCCCACCAGCCCCAGCCTCTCCTGCAGGCTGAGGAAGGAACAGGAGCCATCTGTCTGCCTCTCAACAGCCTTTCCTCCTTGCAGCTCTGCCGGAGAACACGACAGCCATTGCAGTGGTCGTGCTGTCGACGCTGGCGCTGTGCGCCGTGCTGGGGGTCGTTGTCTTCCTGTACAAGCGCCGACAGAGCGCGGAGCGCGGTGCCTTTGAGAGCGCTCGTTACAGTCGCACCACCTCCAACCCCAGTGAATCTGCTGAGAAGAACATCCTGGTGTCGGACATGGAGATGAACGAGCAGCAAGACTAACGGCAGAGGGGACGCTGGGGATGGGGACCTGGGGAGGGGGGAGGACGGAGAGCATCACACACGCTATCCCCACGGTGCGTGGGGCAGGGGTGGCAGCAGGACTGGTGTGGCAGGGCAGGGAGAGGGGTTGGGGTCAGGATTGTGGTCCAACCAGGTGGGCAAGAGGAGGGAGCCAGGGTTCCTCCTGCCCCGCATGTCGCTGCCGTCACCTCTGGGCTTGTCCCCAGCTGCGGGGTTTGCCTGCAGCAGCCGTGGAGGCAGTTTCAGGGCTAAAAAGTTTTGAGGGAAGTTGCTGCACAAGTTCAAGAGCTTTCCAGCTGCATGAACAGGCTCCAAGACACCTTTGCCTTGGGAGAAGGCAGGCGTAGGCATTCAGGGCCCTGCAGTAGGCTCTTCCCCCCAGGAACCAAGCTGGTGTCCAAGAAGACATCCTCCCAGGCAAGAGGTCTCCAAAGCCGATCTACCTCCCCTCTGTGTGCAGCAGCAAAGGCCCTGCCAGCTCTCAGCCCCACCACTGTGCCGCTCCTTCCCTCTCTTCGGCCTCATCCCCCACCTCCAGCAGAAAACGGCAGAGACACTGTTGCAGCAATCCAAGCGTGGACCCCCCCAGGATCAGCGATGGAATGAATCCCCCTCTCCTCCCTGGCACATTCCTAGGGCTGTGTCCAGCCCCAGTGAAGCTGTAGTGGCTTCCCTGTTCTGGCAGCCAGAGCTTGTCCCATTTTCCTTGGTGTGTGTGTCCCCCAAGTAACTGCATAGGATAGCACTGGAGCAAACTGCTGGCCCAGCCTCTCTGGTGGGAGCACCCTCAGCACCCCAGACCCCACACGAGGAGTTGGGTGCTGAGGCAGGAGATGCTGCCAGAGAACCGGGGCCACCCTCTATGTCTTGCCAGACAGGGATGGCGTGGGGCTGGGGTTACTTGCCACTGATGCCTTGTTGGGTGGGCCCAGAAGGCTGAGGATCAGTGCTGTAGGGTGGGGAGGATTTGGAAGTTTTGGTGGTTTTGAAGTTGGTGGTTTGTTGGTTTTTTTAAGGAAACAATGGTAGCTTTTGTTGCTATACTGTACTGAGTGCGTGCTGAATATATACGTTTTTTCACGCAGCTGGCTGGGGTGTGTGTGGTTGCCTGTATCCCATGTAGGGTGTAGCAGAGGAGGAGGTGGAGGAGAAGGAGAAAGGCAGTGTGTGACTAATCCCCTGCTTGGCTTTTGAGCTGTGCAGGAAGGAGTGGGGGTGCCCGAGGCTGAGCCGTCCTCCATCAGCTGCACATAGCAGCATCCCTGGGATGAAGGATGCCTGGAGACAGCGAGAGTTGTTAGGTCCCTGACGGAGTTTCCCTGCTACGAGTGGGATCCAAAGAGCCCCTTGGACCTCTGAAGTGGGGTGACACAGCCCTACAAGAGATGCTGCCTTTAGCCCTCTGCCTCTGAGGCTCAAGTTGGGGTTGGTTTTGCTGCAAGAACAGGAACAAGCAAATTTTCCTAACTGTCCTTTCTGACACCTGTGTGGATTTTAAAATCTGTTGATTTCACTTAAGCTGGACATTAAGTGTTTAATAAACTGTTGAGGGGTGGGATGGGGGAACCAGCCACCGTTGGGTTTTTGTTTACTTTTCGGCAACCTCCAAAAGCTGCCATGACATTTCAGGGTGAGGAAGAATCTGGAGCACATGGACCTGCCCTGCCTCCATTTCTCTCTCTCGGCTTTCTCTGCCTTTATTTCCTGAGGTCCTTTCTGGTTTGGAGCAGTTGGTTCTGTCCATGGGCCCGTGCCTTCCTGATATGAGAGCTAGATCCTGAAAAGCAAAGCGTGAATCCCTTCTCATCCCCAGCAGCTGGAATTCCTGCTGCAGGGGTACTTGGAATAGCAGCAGGCATGCTGAGCTGGAAGCTGTGCTGCTGGTGGGGATGGAGGTCTGTGATTAAATCCTTCTGGATGGGCAGAGGAGTTAGGAAAAAATAGAAGATTGAGGTTAGGACTGATGGGCAGGTGTGAGGGAGGAGCAGTGCTGAGGGTGCAGCTGGGCAGGGTTGGGGCTCCTTTGAAGTGATGAGACTCTGGGCAGCATGGGAGCAGGGTAACATGGGGCATTATGGCTGGGATGGTGGGGAGTAATAGATGCTGGAGGAAATTCTGTGCCATGGAGAGGCTGGGATGGAGCTCCTACAGCCGTGCAAGAGGTGTTAAACTTGGCTCTCACCCAGCACAACCTGGAAGACCTTGCTTAAGAGAATTCTCTTTTTTTCTTTCTTCTTGATTACTTTTTTCTTTTCCTTCTCCTTTGCTTTTGAGAAAAGAAATCTGTACCATCTAGGAGAAATGTTGTCTGAAATGAGTTTTGTGAGCTGTCAGCAGTGATCAGGATTATGGGGAAATGCATATATGGTTACGTGGTATCTCCTATCACCATTGGATAATGTGAAGAATTACATAACAGGACCCTGTCAATTATGTATATGTATACGTATACGTATATGTATATATATATTTGCTTCTTTTTTACTCTCTGTGGTTTGTAAGATCCTTTTAGAAGCTTGGAAATAAAATTTCCTTCCCCACTTCTTTTCTTCCTTTTATTTTTTTTCCTTTCCTTTTAATTGGGAAAAGCAAAACTTGTCTTTCCCTGTGTCTCCAACAAGTAATGAATATAAAGCTGAAATGACACTTACCTGCCTGCAGCAGAGGAGGTTCCAAGGTGCCCAGGTGAGGGGGATATTGTATTGATTCCTTGTATTTTTTGTTTGCGTGTCCCATGGATATGATGTCTCTGCTCCACTGGTTGTTTGGAAGTGTTGATTGGAGGGAAAAGATGAAGGAGAATGGGCAACATTCATTTCTTTGTGGATGACTCCAGAGTTCAGTGAAGATGTCAGATGGAGCAGGGTCCTTGGAAAAGCACTTCAGGAGATTTCCAATGGCATGAACAGGCTCCAAGACCCTTTCCCTTTAGGAGAAGGCAAGCACAGGCATTCAGGGCATTCTGTTTCTGTTTCATAAAATCCTAGAATGGTTTGGGTTCAAAGAGCCCTTAAAGCTCATCAAGTTCCATCCCCCTGCCATGGACAGAGACACCTTCCACTATCCAAGGGTGCTCCAAGCCCCATCCAACCTGGCCTTGAACACTTCCAGGGATGGGGCAGCCACAGCTTCTCTGGGCAACCTGTGCCAGGGCCTCACCACCCTCATAGGAAAGAATTTCCTCATAAAAAAAATTCTCACCAAGAGTTGGGAGATGGGGCTGCAATCCAGCTGAGTCTGCTTCATCCCATGGCTCATATCAGAGCAGTGAACACTGGACACAACCACAGACACTGGCCAGTCTGCAGGAAGGCTGCAAGGCTGACCTGGACCAGCACTGCTGCACAAGAGCATCTCTGCCGGAGCAGTGAGGCTGGCAGCATCCTGCTGGCACAGGACATGGGCACAGCCGGTAGCGCTCCTACACACCAGACTTCCCCTGACTCGGTGCTGTTTACTCACCTCCTTCTTTGGGGCTTCCCCATCCCTTCAGTAGTCTGGGGCTGTCCACACCCACTGCTCCCTTCCCTGGGGTCAGAACCAGCACTGTCCCGGCTTGCCCAATGTGCTGGGGAGACATGAGATTTCATAATCATAGAATCACATAATCACGGAATTATTTAGGTTGAGAAAGTCCTTTAAGATGATCCAGTTCAACCGTTCCCCCAGCACTGTCAAGTCCACCACTGATCCATGTCCCCAGCTGCCTCATCCACACGGGTTTTAAATTTCAATGAGGTTTCACTTGGCTTTACTGGGGCCTTTTCTTTTGTCTTTGATTGGGTGAAGAGCACAGGGCAGGCACCTGGAATAGAAGCTCTCGGGATGCTTTGAAGGAAGAAATTATTTTTCTCTTTTGTTTTTCACCCAAGAGGTGAGAAAATCTCAGGTACGGCTGCTCCATTTAACCGCAAACAGCAGCAGAAATAACGCGGAGCAATACTACACCGCAGCAGGGAAAAGGAGACTGGAATCACCTTCCTTCTGGAGCTAAAACCCTCTCAGGGTGACCTGACCTGAATTCAGGTATGTGTTTTCTCTTCAAAGGAAGCCCAGCAAAGCTTGTGCTACTGATGTGAAACAGTGAAGATCAGAATGTGCTTTATTTACTTATATTTTAATCTAAAACAAATGTGGCCTTTGGGGAAGAGCACAGTTTGTAGTAACCAGAGGCCCTTTCTCAAGGGCATGAAGAATGTCCGCTTTTTATCAGCTCTCCTAAACTTGAACTGAGCATGCTCATTTTAAGAGGCTTGTTAGAAAATTCCATGAGGTCTGGTTCAGAATGGGTTCATCTAGAGAAAGATACAAAATAGGCTCATTATTTTAATCCCCTTTAATTTCCCTGCTGAATACCAAGCTATCAGACAGAGGGAAGGCAGCACCTCCAAGGCAGGCAACTAGGACATTCTAAATTAGACTCTGTCAGGTGAGCTGCCTGTCAGCCCACGGATCAGCCCTGGATCATGGGCTAGTGTGAGACAGTGGAAGAGAAATGTCCCTTTTATTTTCAGAAGCAGTTTATAGCACATGTAAGTGCAGCACACCACACCCCGACCCCAGGCTGGGCTTCATCTGCTAAACCTGAGTGAGCCTGGGGTGCTGGCACAGCCTGAGCCTCACATTGTGTCAGCCCTGATGCACTCACCGGGTGCTGGCAGATCGAAACTGGGTCAGGTGAACAGTGATCTAAAGTTCACCGTTCCAAATAAAAACAGGAGACTGGGCCAGCTTGGTGAGCTACAGTGTCTACATCGCACCTGACGGCAGGTGAGCAGAATCCTGCCCTCGTAGGCTAATTCATTCAATTTGATAGGTAAAAACAGATCTAAGATGCTTAGGACTTACTCATCATCTGCATTGAATACTTATAGCTATTCACTGAGGTGACTCCAATATCCACAGTGTGTGGGAAGTATTCTAATATATTTGGGAGCCCTACAACTCAGGCAGTGCAGAATCCGCCATGCCACGCTCAACTCTATCTAAAAGCATATGTCAGGTTTGTCTACAGCTGTAGCTGGCAGCGTGTAGAGAGGGCGAGGAGCCTGCTGGGCTGAGCTGCTCTTTGCCACTCAGATCCAACACAGTGGTGCTTGTGAAGGTGACAATTCAGCATTAAATATTCAGGAACACGAATGTGCTGAGGGGCTGCAGAACAACAGAGGTCCAGGGCTTCGCAGAGCCACGGACTGGGTTGTGACCAGTGGCCACTGCCTTTTTGAATCAAATTGCATTTGGCAGCTGTTTTCATTTCACCCCGTGGTAAAAACCACTTCTCTGAAAACAACCAGTTTGTGCAAAACTAGTCACCACAAGATCTTTGTTTCCTCATTCCAAGAAGCCCGTCATAAGCCTGACTCAGAATCTGTGTGGGAAAAAGGAGGAATCCAATGTTCTGTGAATGCGGTGTCTGTTTAGTAAGTAATTTTGTTCAGGAATAATCAAATACCCTGGGTGCTCCTCACTTGGGACGGTTACCCGTCAAATTATCATGTATTGTTCATGCTTAATTGTTACCTTCTAATTCATGCAGTCAGTACACAATTTGTAAGGCCCCATGTGAACACCAGTGAGCACAGTCTCACATATGGATCAGGTTTCTAGTGATGGACAATAACCTGTACGGTGTTAACCAGCAGCATAGGGGATATTAAGTCCCTTAAAATTTATGACATTATACTGTCTCATCACAGAGTAAAAAGAGTTATAATGTCTTAAGCAATATGTTTCAAGTTCATGTAATCGAGAAGTTAGGAAATGTGTAAATCAGGCAAGAATTCAGAAAGTTCATGTACAAATCTGAGCCTTAAAAAGAAGCTTAAAAGAATTTATACAGCAAATTGGTACTGATCAATTCTTTTGCTGAGACGCAAATGCTCCAGGCTTCTTACTGCACAGTGCAGTGAAGACTTGAGGCTCTTTCTTAGCTTCACTTCCAAACAACAGCTGTATTTTCTAGTTGCTTTCCATGGATTCAACTCTGTGTGTCAGCATTCAAGTCAAGATCTGAGCAACTGCTGTTCTTCTGCCTACGTTCTCCCTTATAAAACAAAGGAAAATCCCTTTGTTGAGGCCATGGTAGTTGTTAGAGGATATTAAATACAAGAATTTTCCTGAAAGTTCATCCCACTCCAGCTGAGGGAAAGCACTCTACATGTTGTTCACGGATGTAAAAGTGTGCTCTGGTCCCCCTGTCTGGAAGCTGTGGACAGGATCATGTCACTTTATAAGCTCAAACTCTAATCAGAAGAAACCTCAGAAGCAAAGAATGTCAGTATTAAATGTGACTCCAGACGCACATCAGGGGACCACAGGCATCTCCACAGCTTGTGATTTTAAAGGTTAAAGGAGGTTAGTTAAAAACCCAACTTACTAGCCAACTGTTTCCAATTAGGTGAGGCAGTTTTTGGACATGTACAACAGAAATGCCACGTTGACTTCACTACTAGTTGCCTTGACCTATGGTCTTTGAGAGTAATTAGTTGTCAGTGTTTGGACTTTAAAGACAACAGTAGAATTTTAAAAAGGACTGTGTGACATAAACACACTTGTTTTGGCTTTAGTTAAAGTAGGAGAAAAGTAGGAATATAAAAAAAAGTGAAAAGGGTACTTGATACAAATGCTTCTTGGTGGAATTCCAAGGTCATGAGAGTTTTAATTGTTTTTCTCAGAGTCAGGATCTGTAAATGAAGAACGAAGGGTGGTTTAGAATTCCTTTCTTCATCAACAAGAAAAAAAACTAAGTGATGTTAACAAGACAAAAAGCCATTGCTTTCTCTTAAGCTTGGAGATAGAGAACGATCACTGAATAATTATTTTGATTGTCAATTATCTCACTGTTATCTTGCTGTTCTGCTCTCCAAGGCACAACCCTTTCGGAACTTGGTTCTGCTGCCCATCTGAGAGTGCAACAGCTTCCTCAACATTCAAAGGCTGTTTATTAATTGATGAACACAGTTTGACTTACTGTGAGAAAGTATAAGGCCTAAATATGGTTTTCTCATTATACATAAACTTCTAAGAACTCCAGTGCCTCAGAGTCTTTTTGCTTACAATGGGAAATTTGTAATCCTTACAGTAATGTTGGTAAGTTTTAATATGTGGAAAACCTTTTCAAGTCACTGGTTGCAAATCATGCAAAACTTGCAGAGTCCTGCTTGCTTAGATTAGTTATTATTTACAATACAGCTGGTTTTCTTTTTGATGGGTTTTTCAAATCTATAGCATTATTAACTCTTCAGTATTAAATAAAAAGTAAATTTAGTCCATTCAGTAACTACCAGACGTAGTTCTTTTGGCATAGTGGCTAGATGGGGGACAGTGTTAAAAAAGCACATGAAGGTCTATTTAGAAGAGACATGATTATTAATTAATTAAAATTTAATTTAAAGCATGATTTTATATTCTAAGGAGTGTGTCAGCATGAGCAAGTCACTTTTTGTCTCTCAGTGTTCCAGAACATTCTTCCCCGTGCTCTGGTGGAAGGCGATATGCTGGAAGTGGAACAGGCAAGTCCTGCTGTAGGAATTCCTCACTGCTGGAGCTAATGGGATAGAGCCTCTGAAAGTCTCAGCTGTAATTAGCCAGGCAGTTACTAGATGTCACTGCAGCCCCAGCCAACAGAACTGGAAGAGCTCTCCTTTGGCTAAAACCCATGGAGGTGGTAGCGCATCCAACGAAGAAACGAGACTCACTCCCGCTGAATGAGCTTGGCTGAGAATGTGAGTTGTGTTATAGACACAGGAGCTGAAGCCTTACTCCACTCACTTGGCATTTCCCATTGTTCCCAGTCACTGCAAGCCTTTTAAATCCTGTTTATATGTGGTGTTTTTCCCGTAACTGGCACATTTGAAAGAGAAATGTCACTTTAGCAGCAGCACCACAATCTGCAACTTCATCATCGGCTCCTCGGTAAATGGATCTGCAAGATAACAAATACCTGTCAGTCACTGGGAAAATGTCTATTTAAAATATGCATTCTCATTTTTCTCTTCGCTACATGGACAATGGATTGTAATAGGACCTGGAAGGTGAAGGAAAAGCATCTGGTTTGGCCAAAGAAGGCAAATTCACACTCTGGAGAATATTATTATATTACAGTTAATAAATTATTTACTATAGAGAAAGTTTTCTTGCTCTTGTAATTGCATTTCATTTCAACCTTTTAAAGAAATACAACCCCTTCTATTAGTTGAGGGACAGGAGTCCCTGTTCTGCAACACAGTTCAGCAATGTTACATCAGTAACAGGGAGTTAATCTCTTTTTAGCCAATAATCATTGTCTACAAAACTTAGTTAAATATGAAGTTTACTTTGCCTAAATAGCCATTAAAAAATCAGAATTGGTACAAAGAAAACTATGTCTGTAATGGAAAATAGATAAAATACCTGTGTAATGGACAGGTTAACTCCAAGATCAAAGTGAAGGTTGTGAGTAGGAACTTTGGAGGCAGCAGATTTACAATTACAAGGTAAAGAGCAAATGTAGACTGTGTTACACTCAGACAGGGGAAGTGAGTGATCTCTGACTCACCAGGTGATAGAAGTATCAATAAAAAAATAAGGTCAAGCAAGTTTCATAACTACACTTAATTTTTTTTCTTTACTTCTCACTGATTCAATTAAAAACCCCATTGTTCACAGAAGATGTTCCAGGGTAGGTATTGCTGTGGCTTAGATGTACTGCAGGATTGAAGATGATTTTATTTTACCTGAGTAATTGCACATTCAGGAAAAGCTGTGAGGTGAAACAGAGCTTGAAGAGAGGGAAAGGGGGCACAGGCTGAAACAGTTTGTTGGACAACAAAGACTGTTCTAGGCACCTGAAAACATATTTTTTTAATCAGTAATATCAGCACCTCTTTAAAATTCTTGTCTGGAATGCAAGGCAAAAAAAATTAAAATTGCAGATATGTTTTAGCAGGTTAGTAGGAGTCCTAACATACTTCTGAACTCAGTAGGTGTGGGCACCTAAAAATCCAATGGCTTAATGTAGTTTTAGGTCTTGAACCCTGAGAGAAGAAACAACCCAAGGAAGTTTCCTCAAAGGACAAGGCTTCAGTGGGTCTTTCTTCAGACACTGAACCTCCGTTTGATGTAGCCCTGCTCTTTGACATCACAGCTGTGTGAGCTGTATGAGTAAATGCTCAATGCTCTAACCCACAGAATCCAAAATCGTCTTGCAAGTAAAAGCAGAGCATTTTCTTACAGTTTGTCATTGCACCTTAAGAAGTAAGCCAGCTCCTTGCCCTGGTTTGCATATGGCAATGCTCTGGTAAACGGGGTGGGTATGGAGAATTTCCTGATCAGCTCAAAGGAAAGAAAACGCGGTGACTTTGTTAGAATTAGATGAGAACAAAAGCCTTATTAAATGAAAAAAGTCTTTAAGGAGATGCCAGCCTTCTTTCTAAATGTTCCAGAAAAAGGCTTGTAAGTGCTGGTACAGGCAATTTCACATCTTATTAAAACGAACAATCAGGGGATGGCCAGCACATAAAACATGTAACCAATTGAATTTTACTACAACAAACTTTTAAAGAATTAAAGGACTAAAGCCCAACAGCCAGAACTTGTATGCTGTGGGGGGTTTCTTTTTTTTTTGTCATTGTTTATTGTTTTTGTGGAGAACTTCAATTAAATATCTTTACTGCACACTTGATATCATGTCAATTTTCCTAATTTCTGAAACTTGCATTTCCTGAACTTTTTCCTCCCTCTTTTTGATGTCTAATGTGTTTTATTTATATCTAACATCCCTCTTGTCAAGAGACTCATGAGATTGTTCATATTTAATGAGAACAGTTAAACAAAAAATTTTTTAAAAAATTAAAAAATTTAAGGTCTTTTGGAGTTCTAAACTCCAAAGCTGACTTTCATTTTCCTCTGCTTTAGGCTGTCTCGAGCACTTGGAGAAAGGCAGCGAAGATTAATAAAGGTTTCCCATTTTAACACAGATTAGACATACAATTTAATATAGCTAGAAAAAGCTAAGAGAATGCTTTGTAAGAAAATAAAGCATGGAGATGCTTAAAAAACAAGACAAGTGCCGAAATACTTAAGATACAGTAAAGCTTTGGATTACTTTCAATGTCAAAATGACTTGTAAGCAGACATGACTGGTTTGCCATTAAATTTTACCCCTCTATTACTTTATACTTTATACTTGTTCCATTTAAGCATCTGGTACTAAGACAAATCTACGGTTGTAAATTTTTATGGTTTTTTAAAAAAGTTGTTGGCTTTTGGAATTAACTATGTACATGGGGAAAGAGTACCAGACCCTCAGAGATTTTTAAGGATTTAATAATGATTTAACAATGTGCTAATAACACTCAAACTTTGGAGTACAACTGAACTTGAACTAGGAGTAAAGAATAGAATAGAATGTGGTCTTCTGAGATACATGTGGGAGAGACTGTGGCACCTGCACTTGGTGTTTGTCTTTTCCAAGCCCAATTCAAACTGAGACTGAAAGAAGAGAGATGCATAAATGTGACACTTGCTGATACAATCTGTGTGGTCATTTCAGCTCAAGGTCTTCTGCCTCTTCCTCATAGAATGGCACCTGGAGCAAGAGGAAATCTCTATCCTCCCGTTGGGCTTTGACTGATGGGAGCAGAGTGGACAGGGCTTTTTCCAAAACCCAAAGGCCTCTTATAACTGAAAGCTCCTGGTTTCACTCCCTGTTCCCCATCCAAGCTGTAGAAATACAGACCCTTATGGGTGAAAGATGAAACGATGCAAACAGCTCAGCAGCAGAAGAGTACTGATGGTAAACTTTTATTAAAACAGGATCAAACCCTCATTAATTGTCCAGATGCAGCAGTTCCACCACTGTGCCACCTTTGGGATGGTGTCTCTGCTCCTTTATTTTTCCTGCAATGATCTATTTGCATAGAGTGGACCAACTCATGTATCAAAAAGCACATGTACCTCAAAACTGAATGTAAATGATTCTGTATCAAAATATTTGAATGACTAACTGATTAAATATTGTGAAAATCCACCCTGAACCCCTGCCACGGCTCTGTGTTTTAATTCAGTATTATCTCTGAAGTGCTTGTTTGAAAGTGGTTTCTCTTTCATTCTGCCTATTGCCTACAGCCTCCTCAGGAGAGTTTTCAACCAGGCCATCTGTAACCTTTGGCTGCAACATTGCATCATTTGACACTAAAGCTGTCACTTCAATTCCTGATTCTTTCAGAAAAATTATGGCGCATCAAAATGTTTAGCGTTTTGTACTCTTTCTCCCGCTTGCAGTAAATGTACCACATGTATGAATGGGGTTTGTGTTACGGGAGAGGGAGTTGGACTAATTTAGAGCACATTTGACTGTGTAACGCGGGGTCCTTAACTCATAATTGAGGCTGCTCAGAAACCAGACTCATTCTGGCTATAATTCTGTCCTGCTGCTGTACGAGTCCTAGCCCCCCGAGCAGATTCCACACCTAGTCCTCTCACCTATTACTTGGTATCTCACACCCGAACCCAGTATTTCAGAAGGCATTTCTGGATTACCTGGTTATGCTGTTAAAAAGATGAGATTTCCACAGTGAGGCTCCTGTGACCAGTTTAAGTTATCTTTTGCAAGGTAAGATGAACCACATCTAGAATAGAATATTTCTATATCTTAGATTTGCCTTTTTCTCTATACAGACCTTAAAAAACTGTGGCAAATTGATATTGGCTTTGTACTGGGAGTATCGGCTTTGTACTGGGAACATCTCAAATTAATCTCCCTTCTTTTGCCCAATTTTTGGGAGTGTTAAATTCTCGCCTGAGTTAAGCTGGCACTGCCACTGCATTCAGCTTTTTGGATGGCAAACGGAAGGGTTTTAATATTATTATAATAGACAGTCAAAAAGAGATTTCAAGTGAGAATTTGTGCAACCGTCAAGTCCTAATACACCACAGAGACGTGGCTTATGTGCAAAGTATTGCTTCACTTTTTATATGAACCAGTGGTTTCTCAGGAGAAAACTGTGAGGTTGCTTGGTTCTTTGGGGGTTGTTTTAGAGGTTTTGTCTTGTTTTTAATGATGTTCAGCCATAACTAAGCCCAAAATACCCACTAATTTTAAGGGCACACCTATAACAACAATAACAATAACAGAAAATAATTATTCTTATCACCGTGTTATTTTAAACTGGACATTTCAAAATGGCAAGACTAGAAAAGAATCACAAAAATCCAACGTATCATCGCCTGGGTTCTAATTAAAATCCCTCCCAACCTCAAGACAGTCAGGACGGGAAGTCACTATCCCTGTAGTTTCAGGATGACTGATGAAAGACTTCAGACAAACCACAAGCAGACACTGAATCAGTTGACATGACCTTTTTTTAGAGTAGCTCAACTACAGCCCTAATGCTTCAGTGAAAAGATATTCTATGAATTTAAAAACATCAAAAATGTCATTCCAGAGAGCTTTGCAAGGTACAGAACACAGTTCTATGCAGAGTTTAACTGCCAAGTAACTGGAAAGTTTCATCCACTGTTTTGCAGCTTGTAACAAGCTAAGAGAAGGGAAATGGGTTTTAATTTGACATGTCCATAGTGTTGACCCTCTGACTTGGTCACAAATGACAGCCCCACAAATGGATCCTGACTCTTCCTGTGTACATGCCTGAAATGAGTGGAATAATGAGGGATCTCTCAAGATGGAAATTGTATTCACCAAGCCAAGAAAAGCTTTCACATGGATTGGGATGCTTATCATGAGAACAAGTGCTGGAAAAAGACCTCATCAAAACCCTCATTTTCACCCTTAGTTTAATTAAGATTCCCTAATTCATTGCTGCCAAAACTACAGAAGAGAGCTGGTGACTTGTTAGCACTGGCCAGAGAAGCTGAAAGGGATTTATCTCTACTCATGTAAATCAGTACTGTCAAAAAAGTCCTCATGAACCTCATTCCTTAGTCACTCCCCGTGAAAAGAGCTCAACAACAAAAGACAACTGGTAAAGTGCTGTAACACTCAGAAGAAAGCAGTGAGATTGTGATCCTGTACCCCTCTAACCCTTTAACTACAAGGTAATTGGAAATTCTGTATTTTTGCTACTTTTCTTACCTTTTTTCTGATGATCAGCACGTAGCTCAGTCTCAGGAGTCTGTATGTCTTTAAAAATAAAGGTGATGCAGTCCAGGAGGGAGGCCTGAATCTGTAAGTTTGTGCTGTGCCTGTATGTAAATCCCAAATCTGTGTTTCCCTTCTTGGTGACTGCTCTGGGCTGAACTACATGAGGATGGTAGAACTGACTACACTCAGGACATGTTGCAGTAATGATAACCTGTCTCGAGGCTGGGTAGATATTTAACCCTGCATTTCATTGACCTCTGTTACATCAAATGACTAAAAGGCAGCAGAGAAATGGGTCTGACCTAGTGAATATTAGTGAAGATCAGGAAGAAAGCAAATGCCAGATACTGATTAGACAAGAGCAATGACAACTACCAAGCATCAATTAAAAGGAATAAAGTGATGGTGCAATTGAAACTACAGATGTAAAATCCAGAACTGCGATGGAGTGTACAAGTATGGTTTTCGGAAGGAGGTGGCTGCTTCCTTTTTTAATCTAATTCAACTATTATGTAGATAATAATCACTAATATGA
This sequence comes from Cnemophilus loriae, assembly GCA_013397755.1. Taxonomy (NCBI): domain Eukaryota; kingdom Metazoa; phylum Chordata; class Aves; order Passeriformes; family Corvidae; genus Cnemophilus; species Cnemophilus loriae. The sequence goes on from VZTF01000015.1 coordinate 191,950, forward strand.
AAAAGGAATTTATTTCCTGCATTCCTAGATGGAAGGTCTCTAAGGAAAATCCTGGCACAGTGGGAAGCCAGGTGCAGAAATCAGATGGTGTTAAGCTTTTCTGAAACAGATCATGAAAGAGGGGTGAGCTGCCTCTAGAAGTGTCAGTTCTCAGGGAGACACAGCAAGAGATCTTGACCACCTGTGGCTACTGAAGATTTCATGGCACTTGTAACTGTCACAAAATAAAAGGCAGCACCCTGGAAATGTTCCATGAGGGGTCATTGATTTTGCCTCCGCAATTTTTCCACTCTACGGTTCTAACTGAATACTTTTTCTTGAAATAGTGAATCTAATCAATCCTCAAGGCAAAAGATTTATTTTGTCTCACTCTTGACAAACAAGTGTTTTGTTAGCATTTGCGTCTGTAATTAAAGTCCCAGCTGCCAATAGTGAAATGATCTATAGAAATTAATAATTATTTCCACTGTAAATACACTGTACGGTATTTCTGTCATGGAAGAGTAACCCTTATTCCAAGACAGAGATGGCTTTTTTCCACTGATTAGGGACAAAAAATGCTGTGTACATTTTCGGGGGGGAAGAGGGCGGAGGGAGCTGAGGAGGGGGTTAGAGGGAGAATGCACATGTTGGATGTTGAATGTCAATTCAAGCTTGATAAAAGATACTTTAAGGCTACTAATGGTGTTTCTGAGAACTACCATACTCATTTTGAAAATTTTAAGTAGGAAGAGGCACGACCAGCGAGCTGTGAATGGAAGCAGCATCACCCTTTAACTGTGAATTTATCCGACACAGGATTTTGAGCAAAACATCTCTGATTTTTGTTTAGGTGGTTTGGGGGTGCTGGTGTGTCCCTCTCATGGGTCAACTATTCTGGTACCCGTGGGAGAGGCTATAACTGGGTTGGTGTATTCTTTGTGCTATATTATTCCACGCTTTGTTGTGCTTATAAGCGTTCCTCAAATTGTTCTTTCAGCTGCTGTGTCTTTCTCCACCCTTTCCCCCCAGCTTTCTGTAATCTTTTCTTCTTAAGCCATGATGATGTTCTTCAGGCTTTCAGTGAGTGCCACTCAATCTCAGCCTAAGTAAAAGGCTTTGTGTTCATGTGTATTTTACAACATAGCGGCAAATCAGCTATCTAGAAAATAGTTTGCTGGTGAATGCTTCTGTCAGATGATTCTGGGAAATAATTTTCTTTTATGAGTAATGCTAGAAGGCATACAGATTCGGAATATACAGTGTTTACTGCAAATAATTTGAGAAAGACATTTCTACCAGATTGTGAATCTTCTCTAGTTGATAGGAAGGACTCTGGCACACTGAATTATTTATTTAGATGAGTAGAAATGCTGAAAAGCGCACCTAACCATATGGTTTAGGTGCTTTTGCCATCACTAGGAATGCATCACAAATAATACCCTAAAATTACAGCAGTATAATATGATACAAAACACCTCAAGAAAGAAACACAATCTTAATTACTCTAAATAATCTAGCAATTATTCACACGTGGAATTCATCCTGGTTTTAAAATGTTGTGGGGGAGGGAAGGAGCCTTCCAACTTCTCTTTGTGTGGAATGTGTAAACAGGATGCTGTGGGACTTGAATACATGTATCAGTTCAAATTCAAAACTTCAAAACCAAACTGTGTGCATGGGATTCATGTGCAAACCTTGTTACTTGGCTGCCAGTACCAGAAAACTGTAATGTGTAGAAATGGGGATTCAGACTCCTACCAGGCGTTCAGAAGAAAGCCAAGACATTGGAAAGACTCTGAAGAAGGCAAATCCTATTTGCAGTTTGCTAAAAAGCCTAGTTTTAATAACTTACATAGTTTAGCTTGCAGACTGAAGTCCCTTGAGTCAGGGAGACTTGAGAGTAATAATGAAAGAATAGAGTTTGTGCACTAAAATCCAAGAATAGTGTATTGCAATCTTACCTAGGAGTCCTTTTTTGGTTGTGGAGCTTCCATCAGGAAGCAATCTTCAGATGTTCACAGCTTTAGGAGATGGAACCTCACTTTCAGTTGTGGGTGCCATGGAAGCTGACAGGACTGACAGGTCTCACTGGCCTTAACCTCTAAAGGGCCATACCTCAGCTGTTCCAAAGACACTCGGGCATTGGGCTTTCCTTGCTGGGGAAAAGAGCTGCACTGAATGGCCAGGTGCCTGTGGCTGAAAGTGGAATTTTGCCTCCTAGAACCGTGAAAGAATGAGGATTTCTCCCAGATGAAAGCTGCCAGGAGCTATGGCTCTGGCTGACCTTGGACTCCTGAGGGCCACCTGAACTGCTCACAAGACACTGGGTTGCCAAGTTGGGTGTAGTTGTAGCGGATAATGGTTAGGGTGGTGACTAGGGTAGTGGTCAGGGATAGTGGTTAGCACAGTGGTTAAGAGTAGTGGTTAGGGTAGTTCTAAGGTCAGTGGCTAGGGTAGTGGTTAGGGGTAATGGTTAGCGGTAGCGGTTAAGGCAGTTAAAAATGGTAACTTTTCTTATCTTTTTGTATAGAGAGAAGAAAAGATTTTTTATAAAAATTGATTTCCAAACACAACCCCATATCTACTGCTTTATATGCAGGATCTTAGAGAATAAGAAATTCTAAATACAGATATATAGGGTTTGAAAATGCAAAGATAGCTTTTGTATATATAAATTAAATAATAAACGTCTTGAAAACAGGAGAAAATATTATCTCTATGAAGGCAATAGACACAGCTCTGTGTATTCAAAGCTTTTTTGTGTCACTGAAACACCATCTGAGATCTTGGCTGGGACTTAAATCGCTGCTGTCACCTGGTGATAAGCACGAGATATTACGCATGTACACTATTTTTAATGACTCGGTAGTGTCACCTGCAGACTAAAAGCGGTACTGCAACTAAGAAATGTGTGGCTGCGCAGTGACTTGACGGTGGCTATACGTTTGCCATGGCTTTTTACACTTAGTGCTGCCGCCGGGAAACATCCAGTACTGTGTTAGAGCGCTGCGGTGGCGCTTTCCGTGGCTGCCGCCGTCTCCCAACGGCCCTGGTGCATGTGCAGTGCCCAGGAGCAGCTTGGGAGCACCAGGCGCGGGTCCCAGCTGCTGTGGTAGTTCTTTGAGGAGATCATCCATTTCACAGTGTCAGCAGGGTGATATCAGTAGATATCTAAATCGAAATACAGAAGTCTGATATTGAACTGTCAAAATACACAAGTCTAAACAGTCTAAATACATGTTTTGTGTAAGTGTTAATATAAGTTAAACAGATACATGCCGATAGATCTCTAAGTATAAATAAGTATTCTATATAGTAAGTGCACATAGACATAGTCTAAATGGTTGAGTATATATAAATTATATATGTATTTATATATTTTATTTATTTTATATATAGTATATTTTAATATATTTTATATCTCTTATTTATATTACATTTATTTACATGTTTACATTTATATAAAATAATTATATTCATATATAAAAGTGTTTTGGGGAAAGGTTTTGGTTTCTGGCTACATAAATCCAGGCAGATTTGTCTTTCCCAGAAGCCCCAAACTGTGAAGTTTCTTTCAGATACTGCCTGGGATTTATGCAGCTAGAAACTGCCTGGGATTTATGCAGCCGGAAAGCAAAAGCCCCCACATTGTCATAGACAAAAACAAAAGTAAAAATCACTGGAACAGGGTTGTATAAAGGTTCAAACACAGTCTTTCTCCCACAAAACACAGCTCAACTGACTGAGGTAACACACAGGTGATTCACTGGATTCTCTGGGTTATCATTAAGTCTTGCCAGATGATTTTGATTAGGTTAAATTGCAGTGAATCTGTACCAAAAACCTGAAGCCAGGAAGCACAATAAGCTGTGCTGCAAAACCTAGTGGCCTTCGTGTGTCCCTGCCTGTACCTGTTCAGGTGTTCACCTGCCGTGGTGCCACTGCTTCCCGCCAGAGCGGGGGGGTGGCAGATCCAAAGAGACAGAGTTGAACACCTGTCTTGGTTTGAAAAGACAGGAGTCTGCTAAGGAAGGCAAGAGCCTCCCTTGGAAGAGAAAATGCACCCCCCCCTTCCCTCCAAATTAATACAATTCTGAAATTAAGGAGCTTTTAGGCAATGATATGAGGAAAAAAAAAAAATATCAGCTCTTTATTAATATAAACAACAACGGTAACCACTGACAGAGTCAGAATACAACCTGACACCCTGTTCAGGGTGGTGGTAGCAGTCCAGATGAAATGGTTCTCTGGAGCGCTGATCAGGTAGAAAGAAAAGGTCCTGGTGGTCCAGTGAAAGCTCTTGTCCTCTGGAGATCCAGTGGGCCAGAGCTCCTATACAGTCCCAGGGTCCAGCTTATATTCAGGTGGGAATGCTTGGCTCCTCCCCCCTGGGTGGAGCCTCTTACAATGGGATGAGATGACTCATGAGTCATGTGGTGGGTTCTCGATGGTCCATTAGCAGAGACAAAAGGCCCCCGGATAGCAGGAGATAACAGTGCCCCAGCTGTTTCAACAGCTGTGGAGGCGGTAATAGAATAAACCTATTTTTAACCTAGGACAACACCATGGAGGCATTTCGAAGCAGATGGACAGTACCAAGGCAGAGCTGCTTAGGCATGGCAGGTGGAAACTAAAGCCCTCACAGATAAAGATGTCTGACCACAACAATCTTCTTTCTTTTTCCTTAGACAGCAGCTGTCCTCAATCATTCTTGCTGTTTGCAGGGAGTAAAAAATCACTCTGGAGATTTGCTACTGGGAACAGTGACCTGTTTTCTAATGGGAGTCAATTGAGTGTCTGTGAGAAATGAGCATGATGCAGATGGAGTGATGGGAATGGGGAGTCTATAGTAAATATTGTCAGGCGAGTCTCCTGATATGCCTGTTTTAACACTGTGCTGACACCGAGTGACCTCGTTCTGATGTGAACTGTCTTGAAATGTGTGCTGGAAATACAACATGGAGTATAAAACGCATATGTGGGAAGATTTGTGTTCTTCTTTTCATGTAGGTTTTTATGCACTTGGAAACAGATTTTGAGATCTAGCAGTGATTTCAGTGAATTGTCCCAGCCAGAGACCTTTTTGTTGACTTAAAAGTAACTTTTAAGCCCCAGAACCACAGGGTTTGTAGTATTTTACAGTAGCAGAGTAAGACCCAATGCATTACCCCGTTCAGCGACGCAGCTGCTACAACGGCTGGGTCAGCTAGGGCAGCCCTTGCTGTCATGTGTTTTCCTCTCTCAGAGAAGGCTTTACTATGCAGGGGTACACCGAAGCTGTGAATTGCAATCCAGAGCATGTTCAGACTCCTGGTGCTTGCGGCTGTGGTGTCTGGTGTGCAGAACACACTCCAATCTGTCTAACTTGGGTTTGGATGTACATTTCCAGAGTTACTCAGATTGGGAAAAGGCCAAGAGGGTGATGGGAAGGGCTTATTCCCAGGCCTGGATACCCTCAAGGCAAGGGATGATTTTTAAATACTTCTTGTCTTTTGTTTCCCAGCCCAGGGTAACTTGGTGTTCCCTGAATTGGATGTGTACTTAGGGTGCCTGAAGGATCATTGCAAGCATAGCACTGGAAAAGTCAAGAATAATCAAAAGATGTGAGCGGCAAGTGGGAGGAAGCAGGAAGGACTATTTTTAGATTTGGCCTTGGGTTCCAGTTCCTCATAGTGGGTCTGTGGTGCCCAAAGCACAAAGGCAATAAATCGTGGAGTACCTGTTTGTTCACACCTTGAGCTTGGAAGAGACACACTGGGCATGAAATTCCAGAGAAACTGCACTTGCAGTAGCAGCTGGAGGAAGAAGCAGTGGAAGCTGTTCACTGTCCGCTTATTCTCCACCTTTGGCTCAGTTTCCTGGGGCCCCAGGTAATCACACATCACCTTTGCTTTTTCCAAGGTCTTTGCTGAAGTGTTTCTAAATGTGGCAGTGAGATTTTCCATAGCTGGAATTTATTTCTGTTTCAGGAAGTGTATGTCATCACTCTGTGATTTAACAGATCTCATGCAAGGATAATTGCAGTGGAAGAAGGCAACCGAAGTCAAGAGCCTGGACCAGGATGCCCCAGGCCACTGCCAAGTGCAGGTTGCAAAATACCAAAAAAACCAGCCGACAAAAACACCAAAAAAAAAGCCAACAAAAACAAAACATCTCAACAGACTGGGAGTAGCACAGAAGATACACAAAAGATAACAACCATTAATGACCATTAACGATCATCAACTACAAACATCACCCCTGGCATGGACGGAAACACCTGGTCTGGAAAAGGCTGATAAGAGAACCAAGGAATGAGGACCAAATTAGCATCGGTGGCGAAGAAATCCATAACCAATAGGAAACCAAATACTAAGAACTGCATAACTTGAGACCAATGAACATTGAACCAATGAAATTATGTGGGTTTTGACTGTATAAAGTTTGGGAAAAATCTAGTAAAATTCATGTGTCATAGAATTATTTTCTCTACACACCTGGGCAACGTGTGGACGAAATTATTTCTGTTGCGCATCCCAGCCAGAACAACATCTTGGCCAGAATAAAGGAATGCCTTGATTGTCTAACACTAAAAGTTAGGTGTTGGAGGGGTTTGTTGGAGGTTGTTGGAGAGGTTTTTTTGGTTTTTTCCCAGAGTTTCAGTGACAGTGGGACTTCTGTAAACTAAACGTATTACTTGATACTTTCATTTCAGAAATATTCAGCCCCTCAGCAGCAATGTCTTTCCCAGCCCACTGCTTTCTGGCTCAGACCCAGCTTGGAGATTGGACAAGAAAAACCAAAAACCACCAGAAAAATCTCTGCTGTTATTTTGGGTTTTTTAGTTATTTTATTTGATGTTCTTTTTTATATATTCCATTTTACTTTTATTTTTATTCTTATTTTAATTCTTTTTTTTTCAATTCTGGAGGAAGGAGGGAGAGCCCAGGAAGGAGGGAGGGCTGGGGAAAGGTGTTTTTAAGGTTTGCTTTCCTTCTCATTATCCTGCTCTGATTTGGTTGATAATAAATTCAGTCCCTATCTCCACGGTGAGTGTGTTTTGCCCGTGATGGTGATCGGGGAGGGATCTCTCCTAGTCCTTATCTCAACTCCTGGACCTTTTCTTACATTTTCTCCCTCAGTTGCCAGGCAGACCCCCAGCACCAAGTGCCCTGAGCTGTACTCAGCCTCCCAGTCCCTCCCAGTCCACTCTCAGACATCCCCTCTCTCTCCCAGTGCCCTCCAACCCATTTCCAGTTCCTCTCAATGCCTCCCAACCCTCCCCCCTCTCTCCCACTGTTCTTTAGCTCATCCCAGCATCTCCCCGCTCTCTTCCAGTGCCCTCCAGCGTGACCATCTCGCTGGTGCCGTTGAGCTCCCAGCCTGGCCCTAGCTGCCTGCTCTGCTCCATGCTGGATTTCTCCCCTGCACAGGTGCAGATGCGGTGGTTCCAGGGCTGGCGGGAGCTCTCAGGGTAGGTGGTGGCCACCACCATGGTACCCAGTGGGGACTGGACCCACCAGCTCCTGGTGCTGCTGGAAACCCCTCCAGGTGCAGGGTCACCTACACCTACCAGGTGGAGGACATCAGCCTGGAGCACCCTGTGAGCCAGCACTGGGGTACAGCCTGGCCCCCACAGCGCCAGGGGTGGGGAGAGAACTGGAAGGATGGGGGTCCTGAGGTTAACTGGAGGACCTTGATTGGGACCCCCTTTCATGCTGTTCCACCTCCTCTTATCCCCCCACTCCCATCACTTTCCCATCATTCCCCCCAAACCTCCCCCAGCTCAGTTTCAGGGTGACCCAGCCCTTTCCTATCATGTCCCTTCCAGGCCCCGCTCACCTAAAAGCGCCTCACCTGCAGCTGGACTGACGGAAGAGAGGCAGGAGGAAGAAGGAGGATAGAGCAGAAGGAGGAGGAGCAGGAGCAGGACGAGAACAAGGAACATGGGCCACCACATGCGTACACCCGCCCTCTGTATCTGCAGCCCCTTAGCCCCGGGAAGATTGTCCCTCCCCGCATCCCACAGGTGACCGGGAAGGGGGAGCTCGCCCCAAATATCCTGGGCGCCTTTTTTTGAAGTGGGGAGGGGTACTTGGAGCTCACATGAAATATATTTGGGGCTCTCTGTTTCTTTTTTCTGTAGGGAGAGGGCAGCGTGATGTTTGGATCTTGCAGGACTCCAAAGCCAAGCTGCAAATGCACTTTGGAGGGACACTGGGGGGCCCCCAGGAGGTGTTTTTGGGGGATCCCGGTGACAGTTGCTGGCAGAGCCCCGGCAGGAAGCAGAAGGATGCAGGTTCCCCCCATGGTGGGGGTTGGGCTTCCTGGGCTGGGCCCCCCAAGCTCTGCCCAGGGCCACGTGGAGACTGCACAGGGTTATCAGGGGAGGAGGAACATAGGATTTGGGTACTTCCGGTGGGGGGTTTAAAAGGTGGGAATGCTAGGACCTCTGAAATGGGGAGAAGGGGCAATAGAAGAGCAGGAGGACCCCCGACAGCCTGGAGTGGGGAGTTTCGGGACCACCAGGACCCTGAGACGGGGACCCCCAGGGCGGCAACCCCCCAGGAGCCCTGGCCACCTGGAGAGAGAGAGGGGGGAGAAGGGATCCCTGGGACCCCCAAAACTCTTGACTTCCTTGAGCGGGACCCCAGAGAGAGGAGAGCCCCAGAACTCCAAAGTAGGAACCTGGAGAGTAGCGACCTCGGGGATTCCTGGGACCCCTAGCAGCCCGGGGATGGCAGGGACACTGGAGAGGAGGGATGCCTAATACACATGGGACCCCCAGCAACCCTGACGGGGGGGACCCCAGAATCCCAAAGTGAAGAGACCAGAGAGGGGAACACCTAGCAGAGTTTTTTTCTCGCTTGGAAGAGTTTAGTGGTCTGGAGGTTTTCACAGACATCTGACACCCGGTGACTTCTAGAGATGGACTTGGGCAGGAGGAACACCCAATCCAACACATTCACACCTTGTTTTCCCCCCAAAACAGGATTTGTCATTCCCAAACTTTGTCCAGATGGAGGAGGAGGCTGTGATGAAAATGAAGGTTCCCCTGGACAGGCAGGCAGGGGAGGAGGAAGTCGCTGTTGCTTTCTCCCTCTTCTCCTCTCAGCTCATCAGGCCTTGCCCAGGGAACAAAATCTTTTGAAAAGAAATTTCAATTCCCTTTCTCCTGGGCAAAGGTGAACAAAATTCCTGGCAAAAGTTATACAAAAATTTTAAAAGTTGTATCATTTCCAGCACCAGGGGTCCCAGTTTCCCTAGGGAACCCAGGGAGAGAGGACCCCTGGGTTTCCTGGGACCCCGGACACCCCAGGGAGAGCAGAGAAGCTGGAGAGGGAGGACATCCAGCATCCCAGACAAAGAGGAACCCATAAACCCAAAGTGCAGAAACCAAAGAAGGGGAAATCTTGGGAGAGGTTTTTTTGAGCCTACATGATCATTAATCCTGGCAGGAAGCTGCTCCAAGTGGGCTCCTCTCTCTCGGCTTCCACAGGTCCTGACAGGATCCTGCTCCGGCACTGGCTTGCCACAGGCTAACAGCTTCCTTTAGGGATGGCTCTGCTCCAGGATGGCATGCTGCAGAGGATGCAGGTGGATTTTGTGCTACTTCACGGCGTGCAGGTGGACAATAAAGCCTGAGCCAGCCCCTGCCAGCCCATGTCCAGCTGTGTCACTGGGGCAGGGGAAATTTGGGAGGCCCCCCCTGCAGCCCTGCTCCTCCTCTTTGCTGGGCATGCAGCTGCTGGGACATGGGCGTGTCCTGATGTCCGCACTTGCCACCCCACCTGTGGACAAGATTTGGGGCACCATGAAGCCATTTTCGGGGTGAAGTTGGGCCAGTTCAAGGACAGGAAAGAGACAATTTGGGGGGCTTTTTGGGGTGTCCCTGTGTCCCCACCACCCCAAATCTCCCCCTTCCTTTGGCACTACCTGCCCTGCTCCTGCCAGTCCCTCCTGTGCCCTCCCAAAATCCTCCGCAGAGGGGGAGGGCCCCCCAGTATCCGCTGTCCTGGGTTTATGGAAAGCACCCTGCCCCCCGACGCCCCTGTCCTCTTCCCCACAGCCTGGTAGCTGCCAAAGGACATGAGGCTGAGGCGAGGAGTGGACTCCACACCAGCCCAGCACGGGGGCATTCCCATGGCTCTGCCGGTGCTGCCGCCAGCGTGGGGGATTGTAGCGGTTTCAGGGGTGCACGCGGGCGCAGTGCCAACGGCAGTTGCGGGACGGTCGGCGGAGGCAGCACGCAAAGGTGTCAGGCAGGGCAGGAGGGCAGCGCGGGACGTGCCTTCAGGTGGTTGAGTGGGGCTGGGCTTCATGCTGTGAGTATGGCAGGGCTCGGGTTCCCGTCTGAGATGAAGCGCAGCTTTGGGCTTTTAAGCAGTTCAAGAACGGAGATGACCTCGAGGAGAGACTTTCAGATTATGCTATATTTCGGGGGCAGGAATTTACTGCGGAGCTTGCTCCTGCCCACCTTCCCCTGTCTCCTCACCCCAGATCTGCTCTTGGGATGGCAATGACTGTAGGAAAGGGGCACCCCCCAATGGGACATTTGTGGGTCAGCTCTAGACAGAAATATGAGGGGTAAGCTATCTGGCACTGGGCTTTGAGCCTCAAAGCTGCCAAAGCCGGGCTTTGCAGGGAGCTGCAGGGTGGCACGGCCCTAGCTGTTTCCCAGAGAGGGCTGGCTTCACGGTGGGGCTCAGTCTCACCTGGCACAGGGAACTGTAGTGTGTGGGGAACCTGCACATGCTCCTGCCCCAGGGTGTCCCCCTGGGAGCAGCCGTGCTCCAGGCCTGGACTGTCACCTGCACACCTAAGGACTCGGAGTGAGTGTTACACGCCGTGGCTGTGGCAGGGATAGGGCCAGGCGTGGCCACAGAAGTGGCCATGGCACTTGTCTGCATGCTGTCCCTGCTGCTTCTCGTCCAGCTGCCAGGGAGCAGGAGCTCCCAGCCACCTGCTCCTGCAGCCAAGGGCTCACTGGGACACTGGTGCACTTCATCTCAGCCAGGAACCCAAATCCCAAAAAATTCATGCCATAAAGCCCAGCCCCACTAAGCACCTGATGGCAAGCCCCACACCGCCCTCATGCTCTGCCTGACCCCTTTGAGTGCTGCCTCCCCCAGCCATCCTGCACCTGCCGCCAGCACTGCGCCTCTGTGCACATCCCAAAATGCTGCAATCCACCACACTGAGCAGTGCCAGCAGGCCACTTTTCTCGACATTTGAAAGGGACTTCGCATGTCCGCCCCCTCCTTGGCCTCCCCACCTGCTCTCAGCCCCAATCCAACCCCACCCCGCTCTTGGACCCCACAGCACCACTCCCCCATCTTCTCCTAGCCCCATTTGGATTGGCTGCTCGCCCGCTGCCATAGGCATTCAGTCTGGTAACAATGCCAACCGGCAGCACCTGTGGAGCCACGGGAATCCCCTTGCGCTGGGCCAGCGTGGGGTTCCATTCCTCACCTCGGCCTCATACCCCTTGGTGGCTGCCTGGCAGCAGGGACAAGGACAGGGGAGGCAGAAGGAGGGGGGGAAGTGGTGGGGCTTTCCATAATCCCGGGACCACAGATCTTGGGGGTACCTCCCGTTCCATGGGGGATTTTGGAGGGCACAGGATGGACCAATAGGGGCGGGGCTGGGAGTGCCAAAGGAAGGGGGAGACTTGGGGTAGGGGGGGACAAAGGGACACCCCCAAAAGTCCCTGTCTCAGTTTGAAAGAGAGGTGTCTGCCAAGAAAGGCAGGAAACTCCCTTGGTACGAAGAATATGGCCCCCTTCCCTCCAAAGTATTATAACTTTGAAATTACGGGGCCTTCAGGCAAAGATATGGGAAAAGGAATAACAATTCTTTACTAGTATGTATATATACATATGTATATATATAACAAGGCAAACAAACAAGAACAATGGCACAACAACACACAAAACCAGAAACTCAGTAGCAGCCTTCTTACAGCTGTCAGACACTTTCCCTTTTGGTGCAGTTACGGTCACAGCTGGCAGGGGCGCTGGTGGCTCCTGGGCTGGGCAGCGCAGGTGCAATGATTCCTCCTTTGTAAAGGAAACAAACTCATGGGATGGCTGGTCCTCGTGCCCCTCCAAATAGCAAAATGAGCTATAGCAGGAACCTCAAAAAGCAGCAAGCTGGAACGGCAGAGGTGAGCAGATCCCACAGTAGCAAATGAAATGTATCAGAAACTCCGCAGCTGTAGCAGGATCCGCGGGATGTCCCAGCGGGTGAGGGGTGTTGGGATACAGTGTAGCAAAATACCTGGCGCAGTGGCAGAAAAACACCGGGGCTGAGCGGGAATAGCTCCCCTGGATAGCTCACTATGGTTGGTCCCTGGGTTTGGGCTGTGCGGAGGGGGGCAGCCCTTGGTGGGGAACAGGGTGTTCCGGGTTCCCGTCACAGCACACACTGGCTCTGGGCTCTCCAACAGCCGAGAAGCAGAGAATCAAGCCAGCAAGCCCAGTCACAGTGCCAAAGGAAAAGAAACAAAAAGAAACTGGAAAAAAATACAAAGCAACAGTATCCTTGGTTAGAGACAGCCCGCTGCAAGGCCAGCTGAATGCCCCTCGCCCCGCCCCCAACTCTTGCAAGAAATCCTGGTCTGGCTCTCACCCTCTCACCCACTGTGATACTCCCAGAGGAGGGGGGGGAAGGGGGAGAGGGCAAACAAAAAAAACCAAGAATGGTATGGGATAAAAAAACCATCCCAAAGACAGCCCCCCAAATTGTCCCTTTGACTTCCCTGAACTGGCCCAACTTCACACCTTAAAATGGCTTATGGCTTCATAGTGCCCCAAATCTTGTCCACAGG
>VZTF01000026.1:7747-163118 GCA_013397755.1 Cnemophilus loriae
CTGAATATCTTCTTGAAAAATAACCCAGGCATCACAAACATTATAGGGCAGGAAAGGAAACACGAGCTATTTCTCCTTATGGCTCAGGACAGCTGATTTTCACATACAGGCCTTTTCTTAGGCCTTCCAAACACAGGGCATCTGCAGAGTAGCAGCTCATAAGGGAGAGGTTTTAAAAGAGCAGCTCTGAGAGAAGATCTGTAAGTTTCCTTGTGCTATCCAGTTTGCCTGATAGTTGTTGAGCTGAGGACAAACTGGGACTGCTGCTAAGGTCAGCACATTTCAGCTAAATGGCATCAATTACTGGAGTAATTTTTAAGTCACTTGTCTGTTTCTCTTTCCCTTGCATCTTCCTTTCGGGACCACGAATTTGGGAAAACGGGTGTAATTTATAGTGTGTCTGTATCTAGGTTCCTGAAAGTGTACTGTAGGCAATTCTACAATATTAGATCATAAAACAACATGGGAGGTGAGGAGAAGGGTTGATGTTAGAGATCACAGCTGCTTAAAGTGAAAAGCCCTGTCCAAATACCGAAGCCAGCAAAGGAGAATCCTTCCCATCCACTACAAAGAGAGCCTTTCGTAGATCAGTAAACGATCCTTGGAGTTCTGACTCAATGCCTGATTTATCCAAGGCTCCTGTTAAAAAAAAAAATAAATTAAAAAAAAAAGAAAATTTGATCTCGTAACTTTCAGCTATTGTTATTATTCCAATTTTATGCCCTTTGCTGTTCCAGTCTACAATTTCTGGGAGTTCCCATGGAAGTGAACCACATCAGGGGCAGCATTCCCAAATGTTAGTGGCCTGCCCCCAGCCCACCTTTACAAGCACACAGAGGGACAGGAGCAGCAGTGCAGCCCATGGCTGCGACCTGCCACGCTCATGACAGCTCCTACAGAGACTCAACCCAACCCTCCTCGGCAGGACAGGTTCTCCCAAGGCTTAGGGATGCTGCCCTGGCAGCACCTCCATCCCAGTGCATCGAACTGGTGCTGGCACGGGTGGAAGAGGAGTCATCCCAAACCTAAAGGGTGGAAGAGGAGTCATCCCAAACCTAAAGGGTGGAAGAGGAGTCATCCCAGCCTAAAGGGTGGAACAGGAGTCATCCCAAACCTAAATCCAGTGCGAAGTGTGGCCTGTGCTCATCCGAACAACCGATCAGCACCGACTTCTCTATCCACTGCTCAGCCTCTTGGAACTTCTCCAGAATCTGTCTCATCTCTAAACAGCAGGCAAAGGGGAAGAGAAAGCTGCGATGAAAGCAAATCCATACAACTGTGGTGCTCTGTGGATCTTCAAGGCACGGGCAATCTTGGCACAAGGCACAATGCCCGTGTGTGAAAGGGGACCAGACAAGTGATCCCACCCAGGTAGAAACCTAAAATCTGGCTTTCCTCCTAAGCTGCAGGAAGTTTAGACCATGTCAGGCTAAAGGCCCCCATGCTGTAATGCTCAGGGAGCAGCTGTCCTGCACCAGCCAACACCTTTCTCGCAAAGAAAACTTTCCCTACATTACACCAAAAAAAAAACTTTGTCGGTAAGACCTTGCTTGTTTTCCTGCCAGCCCTCTCTCTTCAAAAGGCACAGTCCCAAATGTTTAAACCTGATCACCTCAGAACAGATCAGGTTGATACCATATATGTGTGTCTCTGTTTCATTTCAGCTGTGTGATCCACCAGGTGTTTCTGTCTGGCTGCGCTGATTTCTTTCTTACCTGCTGCACTGAGCTGTGGTACCAAGTATTTCTGCCCAACTTTCTGCAGGAAGGGGGAGAGATTGTGAAAGAGGTAGAAATGTCCTGAGGTCTGGGCTTGTCTGCAAAGGCTGTCATCTTCCTTTAACTGATTTAAGTATCTGCAGTGAGAAAACGATTGGGAAGATGAATTGAAGATCGTGTTGAGATCATTGCTTATTTGGAGGCATTTATTTTGCACAGAGCAGCAGGGCTGAATGGGCAGAGCAGATTTAAGGTATTCCACGTGCTTTGAGAGTTTTGACACCCGAGTCACTCTCTGGTGGGCTGCAGCCTCTAGTGAAGTTTGTGTGGCAGAAAATAGTGCAGTTCTTACCTACCACATGAGTACCCTCGAGTATGGAGATGCAAGAAGATCGGTAACCCAGTCTCTCAATCCAAAAGGTCTGCTGTAAAGGCTGCAGGAAACCTTGATCTTCCCTTTAATCCCCCCAATCCCTCCCAACTCAGAATATTCTGTGAATTTGGATGGCTCCAAATGCTGTTCGGCTGAACTGCTGAGCACTTCTGATGTTGAACCTGGTTCCCATCAGGCTTACGTGCATTGTGTTGTACCTGTCACACTGATGTGAGGGGAAAAAACAAAGTCTTAGGGCACAGCCGGCTGGAGCTGAGTTAGGAAAAAAAAAATATTGGAGAAAGGGTGTCAGCATGTGCTTCTTTCAGACTGTGTGAAGCAGTGTTTAAAATGAGGTGAGCAGCATCACTTCACGTCTGCCTGGTATTGTAGGAGCCCTCTGGCCAGGACAGGCAGTCATTAACAGAGCTTCGGCCTGAGAGAACCAGTCCTTACCAGTGGTGCAGGGAGTTACCATTTTGGCTGTTATCATTTACAGAGCTCACAAAGCATTACTGTGTGATGGCTGAACCGTGAAAGGATTAACCCCCAGGTCAGAGTTAGGTAGGGCTGCTTGTGCCAAGCTCTGGCCTCCCAGTACTCGAGAAGCAGATGAGAACTTACCTCATTTTTCTCACATAGGTGGAGTGCAGCCTGCAGGCAAGGGAGGAAACTCTCCTGTGCAGTGCTTGATACACTGCAGCCATAACCAACACCTACAGCTGGTGTCTCTGCCTAAAAAAAAAAAGGCATAAAATGTGACGCAGCAGCCCTGCAAGGTTAAGTTTGATTTGAAAGGTGCAATAACCAGGTAAATCTCCCTCTCACAGAGTCTGCAGAATCTGCTTTCTAAAAGGATCTCTTCAGTCACACTTCAAACTCCGTTTCGGGCCAGTTTTAAGACTATTTAAAGATACCTCAGTTTGTTTCCATCTCTTGAGTGTGCACAGGTCTTACAGACTGTGCTTATGAGACTAGACTAAACCTTCCTGTCCCAAATCCCTGTGTCCCTGGGGAAAAGGGCAGAGAAGGTGGCTGCTCTTTTGCTGGTTTCCTACACAGTTGTAATGGCCTCGATCCAGCCACACATCCTATCGCAGCACACAGCGGATCTGTGGGAAAGGCACTGATGCCAGCAGAGAGTGAAAGACAAAATATCAGCTGCGGAAGAGAATTCCCTGAGTTAGACAGCAGCTGAATGGGATCATCTCCAGCTATGAATGCTCTTTGTGCCAAAGACTCCCACCACGTTTTCAGCCTCAGGCTGCAGCCTGACCTCGGCTTCAGGGTGTCAGGAAACAGCCAGAGACGCTGCCATCTCTGTCGTTTACCCGAGACAAAAACGAGCCGTGGCCCCCAGCCCTTGACGATCACTTTGAACACTCCGCTCTGCAGCCACGGAACGCGAAGCCCTGTGCGGAGGAAGTCACGTTCGCTGTGTTACACACACACACGAGCAGTGCCGGGAAGGGTCTCGGAGTTCTTCCCTCAGCAAAGGTCAGTGATGGGAGCCTGAGAGGTGCCCCAGCAGAGGCTCCTGTTGGCACGTGGAAACTCTGCCTTGTGGCTCTGGGCATCTCAGTCCCGGATCCCGCCTTGGGGCAGCCACTGGGAGCACTGGGAGCTCGGCACGCTGGTGCACACACGTGTGAGGACGGCGACTGCCACGCAGCCCGCGTCAGAGAGGGTTCCGTGGTGCGGCAGCCGTGTGCCTGTGGCAGCCGTGTGCCTGTCGCTCCGCCACCCCCGCGTCCCGCACAGCCTGGCGTGTGACACTGCCCGGCGCGGAACCCCAGGAGCGCTGCGCTTTGCCCTGCAATGAGCAGCAGAAACGTCGCCGTGGGGGGACGAAGGCAAGAGCTTGTGCCCAGACCTGTGAGAGCGACGTGCGCGGGTCTTTAACCCCTTCCTCCCTAGGAACCACCCCGCCGGGCTTTGGTCGGCACCACTGAAAACTCGGAGCTGGACGCAGCGAAGGCTCCGCCCCGAGACCGTCCCGAACTTGTGCGAGCTCCACCCGCGCCGTGCCGCCCGCAGGGGAGCGGTCCGGGCTGCCATTCCCCGTGGATTTCCCCCGCTTACCGCGCCGTGTGCGGAAGCAGGGCTGTCCCCAGCCGCACGGATCAGCCGTGGATCCCCGGTGACCTCCGGCACCAGCGCGGCCACTCCGCTGGGTTTGAGTCGCTCCTCCCTCGCCGGGCGCGCTGGGAATTGTAGTTGTGCGCAGGCTGCCCCGGGTTTGGATTCGCTCCTGGAGTCTGTGCCTCTTCGTTACTTTCTCTTTTCTCCCCTTTTCTTTCTTTCGTCCAAGCTTCTCTGGGGTTTGTGTCCACTTTTGTTTTGTTTGAAGTTAAGGGCCATACGTCCTCGAACAGGAAAAGATGCCAAAAGCTGTACATATCCAAAGGCTGGAGCCGTTCAGTGTTCCAGCACCCTGGATTTGTCAGTGAATAGCTCCGATCAGAGAGCACCCTGTGCCAGGGCACGTCAGAATAATGACAAATTACCTTCATTCCTTCGTAAGCGATCAAACAGATTCCTCTCTAGTATTGAAAACATTATTCTGGGTTGGAGCCTACCTGACTATATTTAGCACAAAGGGAACTTATTATAAACATACAAAAAGTAAATGTTTTCAGGGCAGCCTGTTGCTTTTTGGTCATGAATTGAGCCCTTCTGATCGAGAATTCACGTCATGTAATTTGAGAGCGTAGCTTGTAAAAATAATAAACAGAATATCCAGGGAAATAGTACTCTTGTTACCAGAGTTACTTACAAGTTTAGGTTTAATTATGCTTGACTGCTATTTTTATGCTTCCTGAAACAGAGCAAGCCCAGTCTTATTAATCCACCGCGCTAATTGGATTAATGGACAAAACACATCTTCCCTTAATAAGATAAAGGATCGAAATATAATCTCTAGGGGAAGTATCCACCCCGCTGTTAAAACAAACTAACAGATTTATTGACCCTAACTGCCCCCATATATGGATCTTGCAAGAGGAGCTGGCTTTAGAGGGAAGCAGCTGGAGGAGACACTTGGGACAGCAAATCTTGGGGCAGCCTCTCCCAGAAACTCTCCTGATGCAGTGAGAGCAAACCAAAAGAGCAGGCAAAGGGGACACAAGCAGTAAGAACAAATACTTGTCATCTCTTACACGGACAAGATCAAGGTAAATCTTTGGTCCTGTGTTGCTGAAATTAGTATTTTTTTTTAAAATCTGGGTTTGTAAAATACTCTTATTGAGGCTAAGAGTTGGTAAAAGATTTTTCCAAGCCATAACAGCGGCTGGAAAATGTAATTCTAGGCTAATAATGGTTATACTACTAATCTTGCTTTTTCTTTCTGTTTTATGTCTCTCCAGTTGCCCCCAATAAGCAGAAATGAGCATTAGAATTGCTAACAGCTGGCCCTTGTGAAACTACTGTTAATTGCCTTAAATACATGAAACCAGCAAATTCACATTGAAAGCTTGTGGTCAAGCCACAAGAAACTTCTTGGAAAGAAAAAAAAAAAATCCTTTTTTTAGGACGAGCCTAGGGAAAGACAAACCACTTCTTTAAAGAGAAAGCTAATGAGTAGCCTTCCCCTCTATCATTAAATTTTAGATGCAAACTCCCCAAATCCGGCTCTTCTCTGAAGTTAGAATTGTGTCTATTATGTATATGATGGACTCCTGCAGTTTCTCACACTCAGGGTGGGGACCTCGAAAGAAAGGAATTGCCCAGTTTGATCTGCTGATTACATCCTGGGCAGGTGTAGGGGAGACACTTTGACACCTGAAAGCCATTTTTAGTGGGATTTGTTTCAGGTGACGTGGGTTTTGTCTCTCTCTCTCTCTCCCTCCCCACGCTGATCCAACACTTGTTGGTGTTCCCCACTGCCTGCCTTACTTCCTAAAAATATCTGGACAGTGCAAGAGAGGATGAGAAGGCAGCAGATCTCGCTTGAAAAAAATCTGCACGTGCCTCTGCAGCGTGTGAGGTTGTGCCAAATCTCTGGAAGCTGCTGTTAAACCTCTGGCTAGATGCTGCGGACTCTCTGGATAACGGGGCTTTAACTGGATGCCTCAGCTAGAAGCTTGGATATAAATTCCAGCGTTTCCTGCGAGCTGTAGGAGTTGTATTTCTGTTGGAAGGCGACCAAAACGAGAGGAAAGGAAGGCTTATTTTTTTGACGGATAGTTCCACTAAAAACTGGCCTTCCTCCTGCTCTGGCGCAGCAGCGCTGGCGATGCCGTCAGCTGTGTGGACACATCTGCGTCCGCAGCTGGACAAGAAATGCCTAAATCCACCTCATGCCGTTGTTTGTTTCTCCTGTGAGACGCCTTGCATCTCAGCACCCCCCCCAAAACGGGACAGAACACCCGAGGTTTGCTCTTTCCGAGGCACCGCTGGGCGGGTGGGAGCTGCGGTGACAGTGCGGGTGCAGGGAGGAATCTTCAGCTGCGGATCGCGCTGCAGCCTCCGCTCCCCTCTTCTGAACGAGGTGGTTTGGAGGCAGCTCAGGCCACCCTGCTGAAGAATGTGTGTCGGAGGAGGATTTTGCCCCCTGTTACGCCTTTGCAAGCTCTCTGTTGTTGTTGTGGTGGTGAAAGATTTCCAGGTGGGAGTGACCAAAACTGCCTGCCTCGAAAGGGCGAAGTTCGAAGGCTGGTTATGCTAGTGATTCTTTACCTGAAACCCTCCTCTAAAGAGAAAGGACAAAACGCTTAGGAATAACGTCCCTGACTCCAGCTTAACCGCTGGAACGAACAAATAACCGGTTTATTTATGAGATCCTAGAAAACAATGAGCATTCAGCCCCGACCTCTCAGGGCAAGACTCACCCAAGCAGCTTTTTAATGTGCCTGAGAGCGTTGCGAGCGGTGTAGCACAGACCCTCCTAGGCTGGGCTCGACGACCTCAGAGCTCTTTTCCAGCCTCGTTGATTCCGTGACGCTGAGCCCAGCTGCCCTGGCAGCGAGGTGCGGGGCCGGGCAGGCCCGCAGGGCGCTGTCCCGGCGTTTTACGCCTTTTCTGGCGGCTCCCACTCCAAAAACACCGCTTTGGCTTGATGCTCCCCACACTCCCTGTTGTCCCGGTGGCCGTTCCCAGCTCCCAGCCCGGTCCCTCGGGCGGTGCCGGTACCGCCGCGGTCCCACGGCTGCGGTGTCCCGGGCCGGGGGCACCCACGTGGAGGCGCGGCGGCGGCGCATGCGCAGTGCGGAGGCCGCCGTTGTGACCGGGCTCACGTAGCGCGCGGGCCGCGCCGCCCGGGGGGGCGTGGCCTGAGGGGGCGTGGCCAGGCCGCCTATAAGAGGCGCGGCGGGGCCGGGCGCGCTCAGTCGGTGAAGCCCCCGGGCGGAACGCGGAGCTGTGGTGCGGACCNAGGGAGCCGCGGGGCTAGGCGGCTGCTGCGAGGGCAGGGGTGGGTGGGGGCCATACGTGGCAGCGCTCCGCCGCCCCCCACCTTCCCCGCGGCGAGGGACCGAGGTCGCGGCGCTCCCGGCCGGGGTTCCCGGCCCTTACGTAACGGGAGCCGGCAGCCTCCGGAGGGGGGCGGGAGGGCGCCGCCGCGCCGGCTTCCCCGCGACTGGCAGACTAAACACAGCCGCCGCCTCCCTCTCTTCCTCCTCCTCCTCCTCTGCCTCCTCCCGTTCCCTGCGCTGCAGCTGGGAGTTGTCGTCCCCCCCCGGCCGGGCTCGGTTCCCCTGCCCTCCGGTGGCGCGGGGGGGCTCCCGGCCCGCTCCGTGGCCCCGCAGCCGGTGCGCCGTGCCCGTGCGGCCGCGGGAGCTGCGAGCGCATGGCTCCGTGCTGGGAGGCATGGGAAGTTAGTTGGGGTCGGCTCTGGTGGGAGCACGCTGTGTGCAGGGATTGCGCCGTGAGGAACGGGGCTCGTCTCGGTTTCCCTCTCCGCTGCTGCTTTATGTGGGGTTTTGCATCTGCCTTTGCAGTCAGCTATACCATTTCAGTAGGTGTTTCGATAGGCTCTAGCCTGACTAGCAGGAGAAACTCTGACCTGGACCCTTGAGCGTGCTGGTGAATGTAATAAAAATGTCACGTGTACTTAGAATAAATCTTCCAGGTTACCTGAAAAGCTGGCTGCTCCCAGGGCAAAGATCCTTCGGGATTGCAGACGGAAGGGATTGCCCAGCGTTGTTTCAGTTGTTTTTTTTCCTGCCTGCTTCAGTAAGAGGAGAATGCAGAGTGCTGAAGTGCTCACCTACTTATGAGTAAAGGTTCAGCGCTCGAGGTTTTAGTGAATGAAAGGAGCCATTTATTTACTTGGTTACAACAAGTAAATAAATGCAGCTTCCCGCAGCGCCAGGGGCTGTTGGCTCGGGATGCAGACGGTGCTGTGCCAGGGGCGGAAAGTAAAGGTAATGAGTTCCCGGGCTGTCTGGGAAGCAGGGGCCTGCCTCTGGGGACAGCGATATTCTCTGTCCTACTGCTCTACACCCGTTGCTACTCTCGGACCATCGCTGGATACATTTCAGTGCCTTGGGCCAAGCTGCCAAGCGTTTGATTTGACCCGGAGTACTCTGCACTGCTTCTGAAGTATGTGCTGACACAGCCAGTACTGATTAACTTTCCTTCTCTTTGTTTTCCTCCCCCGAGCCAGCTCTCTGACCTGTAGAGATTTAAATGCTGTTCCGTAATGAGTGGCTTTAAAACCTAGCGTTTAAAGCTGTGATTTTGGGGCTTGCATGTAGATTGCAAAGTGCCCAGTGCAGTTTGACAAACTGAAATGACGGGTGGTGAGTTACACTTTGGAAGGAGTGAGGATAAACAGAGGTTTATAGCAGGAAAACCATGCCTTCGTGCTGAGGTTGATATAGATAAGGAAACTTTTTTTCGTTAAAAGAATATCCTCCTTGGAAAAACCCAGCTGATCATTGGGATTGTCCTGCTTTCTTTATAATCGCTCTTAATATCTGCAAGCATTCTGTATATCTCTGTAGATGCTCAGCTAATCCTTGAGCAGAAGGATAGCCTCCTGTGCTTGTTGTGGCTAATAAGATAATTGCTCTATTCCATCCCTAGTGTTCTTTGTCTTGGCCTGGGTAGTTAAAACAAGTGGGCTCCGAGGGCTGTGTCCAGTCTGGAGGAAATCGAGGGAAAACTTGCTTCAGTTCCCTGAGCACAAATCTCTGTACAAGCACAACTGCTCTGTATTCAGTCGTGAATGTTGTCTTCAGCTTGGCAGTAAACGATAGACAGAACACCCTACTTGACTTTGAAATTGATTTTCATCTCTTATTATGTTATTATGTTTTTTTATATATATAAAAGATTATAACTTTGTCATTAAAAGAAGCCTAAGGCACACCCTGTTCTTTTGGTAGCAGCAATTGTAGAAAACCTTTCTTCTCTCACTGCTTGGATGTTAATTTTAAAACAGCCTTTGAACGTGCTAGAGGACTTGGGGACTGGATTCTGGTGCTTCTGTCCTGTGAGACCTTTAAGCAATGATGACAGCTAAATGGTCTTAGTACTTATTTTGGGAAAGTTCTTTCCTTTTCAGTAGTATTTTCGGTCACATTGTGTAATGAGACTGTAACTTGGGTTGTCCTTGAGACAGGAGAGGTTTAGGGCAGTGAGCAGCTATCACTTCTGGTTCCATCTTTTCCATTTCCCCTCAGCTTAACTGGTCAAGGATTTTATTATCATTTTTACATACAGTGGGGTCCAGTAAGGATTGTGAGAATGGACCCATCTTTTAATCAAAAGCTGAAGATCTTGGTGATAGAGTTTTGTCTCTTGGCCCTGCAGTGGACTTCATCTTGAGCGGGCCAGTTACTTCTTACCTAAATACAGAAGCTGGTTTGGAACTGGGTTAGAGCAGTTCCATGTTGAAGTACCCCCTCAGTTTCCAGTTTTTATCCTGTTTTCTGAATCCTGGTACACACCTGGGAGCTTGGAGTTGGCGATGAGGAGACTTGTCTAATGAGCATCTTCAGTCTTTGGTCAGTGATCGGTGGGACCTCGGTTGTGATGAGGTTATGTCACGTGTCACTCTGCAGTTTGTCCTCACTTGCCTGCTTGCCTCTTTCCACTTGTAAAGCAGAGCTGAACTCTTTGGAAGTCCTCAAAAAAAACCCCTCTAAGTGGCACGAGTTGAAGTGGTTGTTGTGCGTTCAGAGAATCCCGTGCTGCGCTTGGCAGTGCCACTGCTCTGCTCGCTGCTTTGTTTCATTTCTGTTTGTTTCCTCGTTGCTGTTCCCCCCTTTGCCACCCCCCTTCATGTTTTCCTGCTCTGCCACGTTTCGCTGTTTCAAAGCTGAGTGAGTGCACTTTCCCAGGGGAGGCAGGAAGCTCCTGTGTTGGAGCTGTCAGCTGGACTCCCACTTCTCTGCGTGGGCAGTGATCCCTGAGACGCTCAATTGCCATCTTTGTGGGATACGGCTGAGGAGGAGGGCGAGACTGGCAGGAATAGCGGAGAGAGCGTTTTCCTCTTGTTTTACTTCATGTCACCGACGGGAAGAAATTAAAGCCTACTTATTTGGCAGCTTTGTGAGGCCGAGAGATTTCCAGCGTCTGTGTGAACTGAGCTGTGTTTTCTTTGATTCGGGAACCTGCTGCAGTGGTTGGAAAGCTCTGCTCCTTAGCAACTGCTGCTGTCAGGGCAGCACAAGCTTGGCTGGCCTGGGCTGGCCGCTGCCTCGGGCTCCTCGTCCAGCTCTGGAGTCCGTCTGGGAGGGATCTTGGGTGGCTGCAAGCTATTACGGGAGTCTGGGACCTTGCAAATGACAGGAAATCTGGGAAAGGAAAGTCAGGCTGGAGGTGACCCCTGGAAGTCATCAAGCTTAAGTTGGGTGAGCTTAGGGGTCCGGTTAGGCTGCACGGGCTTGTCCTGTTTCCTTTTTGAAATTCTTCCAAGAATGAGAGATCCAGTTTCTCTGGGCAGCCTCTTCTGGTGCCGAAGTGTGAGAAACTTTGTGTTTGGTACCTCCCTGGAATTGCCCTTGTTGCGTTTTGTGGCTGTCGCCGGTCACTCCTGTTGTGTGCCTGTGGAGATAAGGAGGTGGGAATAGGGTTGCAACAGCGTTTGGAGAAGCCTGGTGTTGGAAGAGGCTGCAAAGGCAGCTGGAGAAAAGGAAAAACAAGGTGGAACACTGTCACTGAGAGCAGTAGGTGCAGAGGCAACATTGTTTTCTTCACCTTTTTGGTGCCTTTGTTGGTTTTTCTTTGTGTTTTTAGAAAGTTTCATCTTGATTAATAGCAAGAAAGGAAACTTTTTGAAGCTTCTCTTGTGTTTCACTGAGTGCAGTAAACAAATAGCTTAGTGCATTCCCAGTACTGATAAAATTGGCAAATATTTGTGGTGTAGTAAAGCTGTTTGTGCTTTGTCACTGATTCACAGATGTATTGGCTCGAGTGCTGAATGAGCAGGAGGCACTTGGCTTTCTGCAGGGTGAAATAGGAACCGAGTGGTGTTTTCAATAAGAATGGAGGTGTGGACATCAGTGGGGTTTTTTTAGATATGTTTGAAACAGCCTGATGTAGCTTGTTGGCTGCCTGTGGGGAGGATGAGCCCGGGAGGAAGAGGTGAGGAATGCTGCTGTGGACAGCGGGGCTGCTTTAGAGCATTGCTGGGGCTCAACAGGGAAAAAAGAGGACTCCAGGCTTCCCTCTCCAAATTCTCACTTTCACGGGCACAAAGCGAGTTGGAATGTGCCGGAATGCATCGGCCCTTCAGTTGTGGTCATGCAGGTTTTGGGTGGTTTACAAGAGCTGGAGGTTGTGCTGCTTTTCTAGGCTCGTGCGAGTTTCCTGTTGTTCCTGTTGGTGCCAGTGGAACCGCGCTTGTCCAAGAGGCAGTCCCTGGAGTAAATCCAAACCCCAGTGCCTCTCCTTCTGGGGTGCTGGAGGTGGAAAGGAGAGGAGGGAGCTGCCTCCTGACCCTCAGGTGCAGTATGAGGAGAGATCCTGCACTCTGGAGTCAGGGATGTGTTCCCTGTTAGTACCACCACACGTGGGTGGGGTGGTTTTTACTTGGGTGTAACTTTTGAACTTCCCTGATTATGTTTGCACCTTCCCTGGGCGAATACCACACCTGGGTCTGTGTTGTTCGCTTGATAAAAGTTATGTTGCTTTCTTCCCTAAACAGGCCAAACGACCTTGTAGCTGAGCTTGTTGTGTTTTTTCCTTTCTTTTTTCTTCATTAGTTGTGCTGTTGTAAGAGTTGTAAACCAGTTTCTGTTAGTCCGTGCAGTGGAGTTCATTTTTTTTCTGAGCAGATACAGTATGTGAGAGTTTAAGCTTTTGTTTGGGGAAAAAAGTAAACCTCGTGAATTCCACGACGGCATAATTACCCCTAAAGTATGCAGGAGCCAGGCAATCCTGGGCTGCTGAAGGGATCAGGATGCTGAAAGGCTGCGAGCTTGGCAGCTGGCCCTGCAGAAAGCACTGCCTGTGAGCCTTACCCAGGATGCAGGGACAGAGCAGCCTTTTGTGTCAGGTATGGAGCTTGGCTCCGTGGTGGCAGCAGCTGAGGAGCAGGGGCGCGCACAGAAATCCCTCTCTGGACTGCTCGTCTGGGGTTTTCATTCAGACCTGTCCCACTGGCATCTTTCTGACTGAAAAAGGGAAACTTTTTTTCCCCATTGAGTGGATGAACTTGATAATGGCTGTTTTAACTTGGTGTTGTGGGCTTTTTTCAGTGTTTGATGGTTTTTTTCAGTGCTTTTTGCAAAGCAGCTCTATCTGCAGCATGACTTAGATCCCAAAAAGAAGAGTGCTGGTGAACACCCTGTCCCTGAGCTATTCTTTCTTCTCCTACCACACGAGGCAGGTATAAAAGTCAGCAGGAGGGACTCAGCGTGTGAAAGCTGCTCAAGCTGCCAGGGTTCTGCTGCCTCAAGCAGCAGTGGCAGCCCCAAGAGGCTGAGCTGCCTCTTCTGAAGGTGCATTCCACTCTCCGGTGAGCAGGGATTTTTCACCTGTTTTGTGTTTCTCTCACAGGTGTGTGGTGAGGTGAGAGCTGTGGAGCAATGGCGTTTAAGAAGGTTTGGTGTGCCCTAGCCCTGGGATTTCTGCTGCCTTTCTCTTGTGCCCACACGGACTTCTTCACTTCCATTGGTGAGGCCTGCTTTGGTGTAGCCAAAAGAGTCTCTTGACAGCCCTCAAAGCTGATTCTGCAACGATGTGTTAATCAACCAAGGCCTTAATTGGTACAGAACTAAACCCACTTCCTAGTTCTTACCATGTTATTGACTTTTCCTTGGGGAGAAATGGGCTTTGAGTCAGCCCAGGGGGTAGTCTAATGACCCAGGCTAGGCTTTGTAGGTGCTATTTATTCTTACAGGTATTGGGATTTAAACAGAATTTTGGTGTTGCACACACGTAGAAGGAAGTGGTGCAGTATGTCTGTACTCACCCTCGGGTTCTGGTGGCCTCAGGGTGGGCACTGCGCCCCTTTGTTGAGTTCAGCCAGTTCAGCTGCCTGCTTCCAGAAGGTGAAGCAACTATTAATACCAGGGACCCCTTGAAGTCGTGGATATAACCTTAAAAATAAAGCCCTGGATTAGTGTTGTGGTATCAAACACGAAGGCTTTGTGTATTTCTGTAGCTTTCTCTTTATTTGCTCTGCATTATGTATGCTTGGGTGAAAGATTACTCTGTGGCAAACTATTTCCTTTTCCAAATGAATCCTAAATTAGTTCTAATAATAAATATGCAGTATTACATTAATTTCCATGGCAACGAGCTTGGTCCAGCAGGAGATTTTCTCCTTCAAAAAAAAAAAAATAAAAGGCCTTACTCAGATACTCCTTCAGGATTATTTAAGTAAATGCAGAAGGACTTTTGGGGAAGGAAGAAAGTAGAAAAGAGGAAGAATGCCTTTAATTCTCAGAGTTTTGTTTTTCTCCTTGATTCACCAAGCTTGTTTTTTCTAGGTCATATGACAGACTTAATTAATACAGAAAAAGATCTGGTCGTGTCACTCAAAGATTACATCAAGGCAGAGGAAAGCAAGCTGGAGCAGATCAAAAAGTAAGCAGTCGGTTTCATAATGCTAATGGTCAATCATTTGAGTCCACCCTAATGCAAAAAGTGCTTCCTAAGACTGATTAAATTTGTGGAATTTTTCCTCTGGGGCAAAGCTTAAAGTAGCAGGTTTTGTTGGGTGTTTGTTGTAGGTTGTTCTCTTTCAGCACTGCTTGGTGTATAAATAAGAAGAGACCTGACTGTGTGAGGACCAGAGCCCAATATGTCAGATTTTATCACAGCCAGAAATAAACATATTTTACCACTGAACGGGGTGGTTTCCTTGCTTTCAGAAATATGTATAAATCTGTCTTGAGGGTGTTGAAACAGTTCTGGATGGAGGGGTGGTTTTTATTTTAGCCTTTGTGTCTTAATTTCTGGTGTTCCAGCATCCAGGAAGAAAGATCCTTCTTCATCACTTAAAATTCAGAGTTGGAATTGCTGACAGGTTTGGAATGTCACAAGTATATTCTTAACAGCTACAAATTAACATGGGAGAGTGCCAATTGGGCACCCAGAAGTGTGTGAACACAGCTTATTGTAGAAGTGTTGCAGCCCTGTTTTTATTTTATCAGAGGCGCACCCTGTCAGGTCAGAAGAGTTGAAATAACTGTCACAGATTAAAGAACCTGGAAAAAGATGCCAGCGTTGTTTGCTGGCACCTGAAGGAGACTGGGAAATGCAGGGAGGGTTTGACCCTGTGCAGTGTGAAGGCCCAGTTTGAAGGTGGTTTCTTCAGCCTTTGCCTTGCTCTGGGCTGGAGTTGGTCCCCAGCAGCACCCGGAGCCCTCTGTTTTGGAGGGAGCCCCCTCACTCCTGTGGCTGCTGGAAGAAGCCACACGGGGACTGTCAGAGTGCAGGAAAACAACCAAGGACAGTGTGGGAAGAGCAAATGCAGCCAGAGGCAGCTCTAACAGCTGTGAGCACCTCCCTGTCCCAGGTAAAGCCTGCAGATTTAATCCAGGCAAACCAGATCCTGGAACAAGAGGAACTCAGCTCATGGGAAGAGTTCCCTCCAGGCTACAGATTCTGTAGTTGCTTTCTTGTTGGAGTTTGGGATTCTCTGTGGGGTGTGGCTCTTTAACATCAATTTACCCTGATTGCAGGGCGTTGCTGCACGCCTTCATGTTGTAGAGCTGCTTTTTTTTCGGAAAGCTGTGCTTGTTTTGGGGCACGTTGGGGTTTTGAATGGCTTGTGGCACTCAGAGAAGTTTGAGTTGGAGCTGCAGCACCAGAAACTGGATCTGGGCTCCTCGTTTGGGGAGTGTGAGAACTTCATGTTTCTCAATCCAAGCTTTCAGCGTGGGGAGGAGCTTTGTGGTGAGAGGCAAGACGCGTCTCACAGATGTAAGAGTGTGTGTCTAAACCTAAAATAATTCGAGACAAGCATTGAACTGCCTTTTTGTAAGCCTTAGTGGGGAAAAAAGGGGCACTTGAAAGATTGAAAAATGTGGGTAAAGCTTTGTTTTTGATTAGTCCTGCATGACAGCTCATAATGGAAGTGCTGGCACAGTGCTTTTGGGGCTCGGAGGAAGGAGTTCCTTCAGCAGGCTTCCAACAAGGACTGCAAGAGCAGCATGAGATTTGGGCTGCAGCTGAGGAAGAAGATTTAATAAAAAAAGGAAGTAGCCCTTTTTGTTCCTTTTAGAAGAGTTCTAAATATGGATAATGCAAAACCTTGCAGTTTCTGGGGTTTTTTTTATTAGTGAAAACATTTGAGTAGCTTGCAGTCAGTTCGCTAGCACACCAGCAGACTTCTGCGAGACTTTAATGAATATTTTCATTACAGATGGGCAGAGAAGCTGGATCAGCTGACAGATACTGCCACGAAAGACCCAGAGGGGTTTTTGGGCCATCCTGTGAACGCTTTCAAGTTGATGAAACGGCTCAACACAGAGTGGGGAGAGCTGGAGAGCCTGGTCCTCAAGGACATGTCAGATGGTGAGTATGCCTGCAGCAAAAACCAGCACAACAGGCTCCCTGCAGCTACTTGGCTGTTGCCTTTCACACGTCAGGGGTTGAATTAGATTTGCAAATCTGCTTTTGAGACTGAGCATTTGTGGAACTAATCTGAATTAGCTTAGTAAACACTTAATTGCTGCCTCTTTTCTTCAGCAAGAGTGGAAGCTCTTCAGCAAGGAACAGGACATGAAAGAGTTGACTGTGAAAGACACTTAGCAAAAGGAAGCCAGGATGGTTATATTTGACCTGTGAGACTGTCTCAGCAGCTAATTAATACCAGGTGGAGGTTTGCAGTAAGGAATTACAAGAAAGCAGAGCTTTCAGAAAGACCCAGGATCAGTCTCTGACAAGGATTCAGCACATTCAGCTTCCCTGTTGCTGTGAGAGGGACTGAATATGGCAACTGAAGAGGCTCTGCACCAGTGTGTCATAAGCCCTTCCGAATGAGTGGGGTTAAAAAAAAAAAAAGGAGTGTTTCTTTTTGATTTTTAACTTTGTTTTCTTAAAAAAAAAAAACAAAAAACAAACCAAAAGCTAACTGTGCAGCCCATGCCCTGAGTTAGGTTCAGACTTGTGTGAAGGTGGACCTTGGCTTTCCCTGGAGTGGGGAGTTTATACAGTTCCCAGGACAGAGGTGAGCACGTGTTTACCTGTCTTTGCCAGGCTTTATCTCCAACATGACGATCCAGAGGCAGTTCTTCCCGAATGATGAGGATCAGACTGGTGCAGCCAAGGCCCTCCTGCGGCTCCAGGACACCTACAACCTGGACACAGACACCCTCTCAAGGGGGAACCTGCCAGGTGAGAGCCACCCATGGTTGTTATTTCCATTTCCTAAATGTCCTAATTACAAATCGTTTACTCTGTTCCACCTTGTTTAACTGCTCAGCCTGAAGGTAACATTAGGAAGGGGTTTGAGCTGGCTGAAATTCATGAAAGAAGTGGGGTTTTTGATTGAAATCTGCATCTTTCTTCTAGTTATGGTAAGATAATCTAGTGTTTATAGCTTTTAATAAAAATCAATAGCAATAAAATCTTGCCTAGGTGGGGCTTCTTCCTTGTGTTGCACTGGCTTTATTGCACAACTTAGTGCATTTTAACAAGTTCCTTTGAGCTTAAACTCCAGGGATTGTATAAACTGAAGAGCAAAAGATGGTGCATACACAGACTCGAGCCTGTGTGGCATTGCCTGAGCTGATCCTTGATGGGTTGCTCTGTGCAGGAGAAGACAACTTCTTTTTTTTATCAGAAAACTTTCTCTTCTAAGTCTTCCTTGTTTCCTCTGTTCAAAACTAGTCCCGTGCCAGCTGGCAAAAAATCAGCTCTGTACAATCCATCTGTGTTTTTGCAAGTGCTCATTGTGGTGAGATGCCTAACAAAATTAAGGGTAATTGGCTTTATGTGTTATGATGTATAACTGTGCTTTTGAGTTTGGTTCAAGACCTTCTCAAGGACCTTCCAGGTTCCTTGTAATGCAATAAGCAGCTCGTTGCTGTTTCCTTCAAACAGCACAGAAATACAAGGCCAAGTTTTGCTGCTTTTGAAGCAATGAGTTGTCCAGACTGTGTGCAATGAAGTGTAATGGCAGAACCTGGAAGTTCTGGAGTATAAAAGAGAATAGCTTGGACTCTGGAGAGCTCCAGAGGGACACTTCCCATGTGGTCACTTGTTTGTGCTCCTTTTCTTCATTTCCAGGGAATTTCTTTTGGTCCAGAATCTCAGCTGCTGCCAAATCTTTGTGTCCTTTGAGAGTTTGCAGATTCAGGCTCAGGAAGCTGCAGTTGCTGCCCATCACAGGATGGACACAAGGTGTTTAGTGAGGGAGCAGGAGTGAACAGCAGAACAACTGCCCTGTTTGAGCACTGCGAAGCTGCTGTTAGGAATTCAGAATGGATTAAGATGTAATCAAGGATGTAATTTCAGCTGTAACACTGGCAGGTCCTGTTCCCCTTTTACAAGATTAAATTTGGTTTTTCATAGGGCCCGTATTTCCAGAGGCAAAAGCAGGAATCTGTAATTTGCCTACTAGTGCTTTAATCTTTCAGAGGTCGTTTAAAATGTTTCTAAAAATGACTGACTTGAAAAAATCCCAAGCAGCTGGGAATTTACTCCCTGATGTTTTCCTTTTCCTCCCCCACCAAGTTGTCACTAACAAGTCGTGGTTCAGTAACATTTTGAAAGCGATAATGTGATGTCCTTGAAAACAAGAGTTCTGAAACTTCAAATCTGGCTTATTTTTGCTCTTGCTCGAAGTGGTTGGGGTTTTGAGGAAGGAAGGTTTGTTTAATTTGATTTTTCGCTAGCGGTAGAGACATTTAGCTGTTCACTGGTATTCTGGCAGTGCAAAGCTGCATCTTGAGTGCTTGTGTGCCAAGGATTTACAGGCTTTAGAGACTTCAACAAACAGCTACTGCAGCAGGGAGCTGTGGGAGAACAGAAATAAAACCCTGCTGTGAGGAACGAGAAATAACTCAAATGTTTCTCGGAGGGCTGGTCTGGAACCCTGCGTAAACTCTGTTGGTTTTGTTCTAAACGCCCAGGTGTGAAGCACAAATCCTTTCTAACAGCTGAAGATTGCTTTGAGCTGGGCAAGATTGCCTACACGGAGGCTGACTACTACCACACGGAGCTGTGGATGGAGCAAGCCCTGAAGCAGCTGGACGAGGGGGAAGTGTCCTCTGCAGACAAAGTCTACATCCTGGACTACCTGAGCTACGCTGTGTATCAGCAGGGGGACCTGGGCAAGGCCATGGCGCTCACCAGGCGCCTCCTGGAGCTGGGTATGGGGCACAGGGGACACAGCTCTGTGTGGGTTTGTCCTGGGGAGTGCAGGCTTGCCTGGACTCTGACGTGTGTATGTGTTTTGTAAAGTACATTTTTACATTTTTAGATGGGGATTTGCTCCTTTCTACTCAAGGGTCTTTGCCTCCTGACACTGTTGGCTTCCATCCCCTTACCTGAGTCACTGCTGCCTGAAATGTGGTTCTCTCCCTACATTTTGCTTTCCTGAGTTGAGATTAATTCCCCTTAGGCAGAGGCAAAACCAAAATTGGAACTAAATTGGTGATGCTGAAATCTCTGCAGATGATTTAAATACAAATTCAGCATGCTGAAGATGAAACACCTGTAAAAACAAGAAATACAGAATACAAGACAGTGAGATAAGAGTCTGTTTCATGGGAAATGAAAGTATTTATTCTTCTGTAAATACTCCACTGATTGACTGTGTAATGGATGCTCTGGGAAGCTGAGAACTAACCCTAACACAGCAAAAGCTACTGAGAGCCACTTATTAAAGAACTGAAGCTGATTCTGTAAGTTAAAAAGCTTTGTCACCAGAAATCTTAAATCCCAGCAGGGAACTTTCACGTTTACAGCCAGTCATGCTGTCCCAGCTCTCTCCCTGTCCCATTCCCTTGTCTCTCCCTCTCCAGTGAGATGGGCTGGAGTGGGCAAACCCTTTTGCTCAGTGCTGGGACCCCCATGTGCAGCAAGGGTTTGAGAAGCAGTCGTGTGCATCTGTTTCCTTTTGCTTTCTGTAAATAACCACTTCTGGATGGTTCCTCAGGGGCTGGAAACCTGCCAGTGATCCCCGTCTGTTTCTCTGTCAATAGATCCTGAACATCAAAGAGCAAATGGGAACATGAAATACTTTGAATACATCATGGCTAAAGAAAAAGAAGCAAACAAGTCCAGCACGGATTCAGAAGAGCAGCAGGAGAAGGAAACTGAGGTTAAGAAAAAGGATTACCTGCCCGAGAGAAGGAAGTACGAAATGCTGTGCCGTGGGGAGGGGCTCAAAATGGTAAAGTGGAGTAGACTGTTCTCAAATGTTTGAAACCAAACAATGTCAGGAATTTGTGTGTGGCGTGCAAGCAAGGGAGTTGTTAGAGCAGCTGGATGAGTGTGCAGAGTTGAGGATCATGTGTTGGATTGCTTCCCTGTTTTGGTCTGTCCGGTAGACAGAAAGTAACGCTGCCCCAGGCACTGCTGGCTGTCTTGGATGTGCTCCATCAGTGTAATTAATTGAATAAGGATGCTGGAAGTCCAGAGTTACAGACAGAATTAAATAGGGGTGGTTTTTTTTAGTGATGCAATTATCTTGGGGTTGTGTAAAGTAATGCTTGTTGAAGTATTGCACAGCAACATTAATGTGCAGACAGCACTGACTTCTCAAACTGAAATCTCTTTAACCTGACACGTAACGAGGTGGGGAGAGTGAACTGTCTGTGTGTCCGGGACATGTTCTGTCCTTGGAGATACCAGTGTCCCGTGGGAGTTCTCTGACTCCCCCTCGCTCTGCCTCCCTTCCAGACTCCCCGCAGACAGAAGAGGCTCTTCTGCCGCTACTACGACGGGAACAGGAATCCCAGGTACATCCTGGGCCCTGTCAAGCAGGAGGACGAGTGGGACAAGCCTCGCATCGTTCGCTTCCTGGACATCATCTCTGACGAAGAGATCGAGACCGTGAAGGAGCTCGCAAAGCCCAGGGTAAATGCCTTACACTTCCTTGCCTTTGGAATCCGAAATTCCACGTGTACTGGGCGTGCGTGTGCGTGGCTGTCTCCTCTGGAGCGCGGGGGTGCGTGCAGTGCGCTCACACCTCGCTTGCCTCACCTTGCAGCTCTTGGTGGCACCCTTTGAAGGAGGCTGGGGAAAGCTGGGAATTCTCTGTGGTGACTGGAGCCTGGTCACAGCGGTGCAGGATTGTCAGGCTCTTTCAGCAGATGCAATTTCAGCTGGCTCATGTGAGGAGGAGAACGTTCTCTAACAGAAAACAAACATAAAGCAGCGAGGGGTGTACTGCAGTATTCCTGACTTGCGTTTGGTTCTCTGCTTTTGTTTTTTCCTTTTTAAGTCTGGAAGGGAAAGGCAGCCATTCCTCTGGCCCCGGAATGCCACCTTATTGTATAGACAAGAAAGAATGGTTGTATTCTCCCACTTTGGTATAAGGCTGGCTTCTGTCTCCCAGGCTTGGAAGCTGCCTGCAGATGAAAGAGCTTTAAGAGGGCAGGACTTAGTTGGTGGGTTTTGCCTTCTTACTGATGATGGTGGCTCATCAGCCCTGTTTCAGACACTGGATGCAAAGGTCCTTGTTTTTCAGTGAGGAATAATCCAGGGCAGCTCCACTGTCTGAGAAAACAGGAGTGTCCAAGGCAAACAGCAAACTGATGGAGTTGCCTTCTGTATCCAGTTGTCGCAACTCTGCATCTCCAAATGTATGTTGAAGATGTAGTTAGCTAGATTAATTTATTTTTCCATCAATTCTAAGATAAGACTTAAACTCATAGAAATGTAATTTTCCTGCTTTTTTCCTTTCCTTTTGGCCTAAATGGCTTTTTGTCCAGAATGAGCTGAGCAGATGGAGATGATGGGAATAAGAGCATTCACTGGTGGAGAAACTGTTGGCTTGGCCTGCTGCAAGGCAGAGCAGCTGTGGTTGTACATGGGCACCTGGGGGTGAGGCTGTCCTTGGCCGCTGCACCGCCTACCAGGGAGCCTGAAGGGGATCTTAAAGCTCCCTGAAGCTGATGTGTTGGACATTGGGAGGAATCTCTTCACTGAAGAGTTTGTCAGGCCTTGGCAGGGGCTGCCCAGGGAGGTGGCAGGGTCACCGTCCTTGGAGGTGTCCAAGGAATGACTGGACGTGGCACTCAGTGCTCTGGGCTGGGGACAAGGTGGGGATGGATCAGAGGTTGGACTTAATTATCTTGGATGGCTTTTCCAACCTCAGTGATTCTGTTCTGAGGTAATGTTCTGAGCTGTAAGCAGGAAGTATAAGTTTTTCCCTCCATGTACCTACCTGTGAGGCAACTCCTGCTGCCCTGCCAGGCAGCTTTGCTGCAGGGCTGAAAATCAGAGCCCTCCCTGCTGGTCTGTAGCTGCTGGAGCCCCCTTTGCTCCTGTGTGATGCATTCCACCCCTGTGGAATGTGACCAAACCGCTGCTTTACAGAGTAGGAAACCTGCAAATGTGTGACTGTAAGCTGTGAACTTGCTGAGGTCGTTGTTTTCCAGTCAAACATTCTGCTCATGGCAAAGACTTGGAGACCTTTAACGCAGGAGCATCTGCATGCAGTCACTGTTCCCATATCCCCTGTGCTGAGGCCTTGCACGGCTCAGCAGCAGAAGGATCGTGTTCTTGGAGACTGAAAGGTCATCTCCTTCTTCCTGATGCTCGGGATGCTGCCATCCTCTGGGAGGAGACAGTGCTGGCAGGATGA
The DNA here is from genome assembly GCA_013397755.1 of Cnemophilus loriae. Lineage (NCBI taxonomy): Eukaryota > Metazoa > Chordata > Aves > Passeriformes > Corvidae > Cnemophilus > Cnemophilus loriae. The sequence goes on from VZTF01000026.1 coordinate 29,997, forward strand.
AGCCTCATTATTCAGCCCTGGAGTCTCACTGGAACTGTAGTTTGTGCCTTGTTTTTTAATGTGTCTGCGCGGGAGGAGAGGAGAGGCAGCATACTGAGAGCTCCCAGTATCTTTTCTTGTCAGTAGGTATGGAGAGGCCTTGGTTTGTTTGGTTTCTTTTAACAGTGGAGAAATGCTTCTGATTGTTTAGGAGCTGGCACAACATTGTGCCTTTTCCAAAATTTGGGCTCTGCACCTCAGCCTTTCCAGTTATGAGTGATGGACAGTGTCTGGTAGTACATGAACCACATTAAAGGGAGCACGTGAGGTTCTGAGTTGGAATATTAACACAGATGGGAAGGCATGAAGTAAATGGAGCACAGCAGAGGGAAAGGAAAGCCTTGAGCCAGGAGTTTCCACTCTGTGTAAATGTGACCATGGGTGAAGCAAAAGTCTGTGTGAGCTCAGAGGAGCTCAGTGCTGCTTTTGGTGCAGGAAGAACCGAAAAGGAATGGTTTATTCACCTTTGGCTTATGGTGCTGCCTGGATTCAGTTTACCTGTCGAACTCCTCGTGCAGGGGCAGGACAGTGTAACAAAGCACCACTTGTCCACGTGCCACACCACGGTGCTGCTCCCAGAGCATTTCGTTACGAAAGAAATCAAAGCTGCTGTAGTTTGCTTTATTCAGACAGCTGTTCTTGCTACAGACGTGGAAACAGGACTTGTGGAAAACCTTAAAAAAAACCAAACAAGAAGCCTTAATTTTAGTAAAGCTGGAGCCTCCCCCTCGTTCCCCGTGGCCCTGCAGCCCTCCATGGCAGGCAGAGCACGGCGGCGGTGCCGGGGCGGTGGCGGCTCGGTGGCGTTGTCCCCCCCTCCCCAGGCTTCTGAATGGTCGGATTGCTGGGATGCAGATTGTGCTTGTAATGCAACTTCTGATGGTTCGCTTCACAGCTGAGGCGAGCCACCATTTCAAACCCCATAACGGGAGCCTTGGAGACGGCACATTACAGAATTAGCAAAAGGTAAGAGAGCTCTATGCCAGAGGTTTTGGGCCTGTAATGAGTGTGTACGTCCTGCTCATCCCGAGGAAACAAGAGGTGGGCTGAAGAGGCAACTGTGTAGTCCACCTTGTGATTCCGTGCAGATCTGTAACAGGCTGTTACTGCTGAGTTTCTCAGTCTTTTCCTTCAGCTGGAAGTTCTGGGGGCGTGTTTTGATTTGCTCTTTCCTTTTCGGTCGCCTTCTCGAGTGTGTTTTTTTCAAGCAAGTCTCTGCAGTCAGTGTGAGAAATGAAAGATGCTACAAAACCTTCAGTGAAATCTGGTTTTTGTTTTTAATCTATACATTCCTTTCCCCTCGCTCTCCTCACAACCAAGAATTGTCCTCCCTTTCTTCTTGGTCCTCCCTTTTTTTGGACAACGTAGCAGACCTCGAAGTGCCTTAAGGGGTGTAAGAGATGCTTCAGGTCCTTGCTGTGCACACAGACACACATCTCCTTGTCCAGGATAATCCCACACTCCCAGCTGGGCTCCTTTACCTCCTGCCTGACACAAACCTGGCAGAACATGGGCTCGTTTCCACCGGGCTCCTGGTTCTTTTCAGCTTGTCCATTAAGTACTGCAAGTGCTGAATTTGGCCAGTGCTTTCCAAAATTGGCTGGATCTGAAAGAAACCACCTGCCCCTGCCTGCCCTCCCCTGGTTTTAGCCGTGGTAATTAAAGATTGGCTGCACAGACCATCAGCACTGAGCCAAAATTCTGGGAGGAGTTAAAACTTCTGGGTGAGGAGGAATTGCCTGGGAAACTCAGCATCGTAAACTACTTGCAGAAAGTCTCTATTTTAAACTAAAAACAAAAAAAAAAAGGAAAAATAATAAACGGAGGAAAAAAGTGAAAGGACAATCTAACCAAATTATTCCAACCAATTTGTTGTGATTTGGACATGGCAGCTGCAGCTTGTGTTGCCCTTCCAACCATTGCTAATTTGCGAGCATCGCATCCGGACCAATCGGAACCCTTTCGAACACCTGGGGCTTGGCCAAAAAGCAGCCTGCAAGGTGGGTAAGCCTTGTCCTTTCTCTTTTTGTAGCTGAGCCGTGCTACTGTTCATGACCCTGAGACTGGGAAACTGACCACAGCACATTACAGAGTCTCTAAGAGGTAAGGGGAAGGGATTCCTTGGCCGAGGAAGTGTGTCCTGGGGCTGTGCTGCTGCAGCGCTGAACGTGGGCAAGGATTTTGTGTAACTTTTCTTACTCTCCAGCCTTTCTTTCAAAGAGAGTGGGCTAAAGCAAGCTGAGCTGTCATATAACAAAGCTCAGGGTCTGCTGAAGTAGGGACTGGTTGTCAGTGGAGGCATTCCAAAGTGGAAGTGCCCTCTCTGGCTAAGCATGGCTTGTGTGCTGCGACTAATGTACTAAACATGGGCTCTGCTGGCACCCAGGGCAATGGGGCACCTGCCTGGCTCACCTCTGCTCCTCAACTTCAACATCCACGCTTGCTTAGAGCTAGGAGCTGCTGTGATTCCTGGGAGCACTGCACGTTGAGGTTAGGTGGTGATTTTAAGGGATTTCCTTGTTGGGATGATGGAACGTAGTTGCTGCTTGAATAGAAAATCCAGAGTTCTTTCAGCTGCTTTGAACAAACTCCTGAACTTAGAATGGCCTAGAGCTGAAGGGCTTTTATTTAGCTGTGAATTTCTTCAGAAAGGTAAAAGTGCTTCCAAATATGGGATCATAGGAAGGTGACTGATTCAGGAATGGTGATAAGTCTCAGGAAAACTGGAAAACCAGTGGAGCCGAGGTCCTTAAGGCCACTCTAGTGGCAAGTTGAAAACATTTATTTTTATGCCTGGCACCTTTGCAGCAGGTGGGTCTATGTACTCATTGGCACACGCAGGGAGTGGGAATCCTTTGGAAATTGGGAAGCTCTTAAAACTGTGCCCCAGAGGGACTTCTGGAACATTCATCTTCCTCTTGGACATGTGTCGCGTTTAATTTTTGTTTCTTGTTTTCAGTGTTCAGGTCTGTCCATGTCTTACCTGTCTTGGTTATTTGTCACTGCGCATTTTGAAGGCTTCATTTATTCACTTGTGGGGTTTGTCCTCTGTGCCAGACAGCTCTGGGGTATTTACTGAGGAAACTCCATCCATTTGAACATCCGCTCGTGTGAAACTTGATGTGCCGATAATGGGAATTGGTGACAAGATTACTGATGGAAATTGGGATGCATAATTGGTCCCTACTTAAATAGATGAGGCTCAGTGAAAGAACTTTCTATTTTAGAGTTGTGATTTTTCATTAGTAGGAAGTGTTGTTCTCTGAGGTAGTGCAGATGCCACAGTCAGAAAAAATAGTACAAGGTGCCACCCAGCATTAAAGGCCAATTAAAAACCCAGGATAGAGCCTAAGGAATGGGACCTTTAAATTTATAATGAGGTTTGGTGCTCAAAAATATGGCACTGTGGGACTTCCTTCCAATGTACCCAAGGAACTCTCAGAATTAAATCACATTTTATTACTGAGCTAAGTTTTTTAATTCAGTATCTCTCTGGAAACTGGAATTAAAATTGTAGAGACACATCCAAGAAATTGTGGAAGACTGTTTTTTGAAGGTAGGAATAGCCTTGAGGGGTGGAGCAGGGCTGCCCTTCTCCTGCTTCCCTTTGCCTTTGCTTTCCTCCGTGTGCAGATTTGCAGGATGGGTATGGACTTTCCAAGAGAACTTGACACCTAAATCTGGAGTAGGAGGTAGAAGCCACCTCCACCAACCTGACTTAGAGGGCCTGTGCTGTTCCTGCTTCTCTCCTGCACTGCCAGAAGCATCTTTCCCTCAGAGCTGCTTGAGCTGGTTCAGATTCTGGATGAATCATTGCTCCTGAAAACCAAAAAAATGCTAACTTTATTTTTTTTTTTAATAGATGACTGCTTTCCCCCCTCCAAACATTCCTTCCCAGCACATGCCCTTCTAAATTACAGCATTCTTGTCTCTGAGAGAGCTACTGTTCCCTCGGTGGGACATGGCAGCTCTGTGAAGGGGGCGGGCACCTTGCCAGCACCACCGAGCTGTGTGTGCAGCACCAGGATAAACCCACCCACTCACACACTGCTTTTACAGATAAAAAATGCCTTTCCCCCCTTCTCTCTCCTCCCAGCAGGCAGCCAGAGCTTGCAGCACGTAATGTTAAAAGTTTCCACTTCAGAAATACCAGGCTGGGCTTTTACTCACTCCCTGTTGTGTCTGTACTGGTACTTTTCTGCACACCAAGTGTGGCTTAAAAGGCTTTAAAACATAAATGCCAGGATTTTGTGGCCAGTGACTTAGAGAAGTAGCATTGGGATGTAATGTCTGCTCCTAGACTGACCAGTGCAGCTGAGGAGATGAGATTTTGGGGGGATGTGCCCTTGTGTGTTCAGTAGCTCCAGAGAATTGTCTGTTTTTTCCTTAATGTACTGCTTAGTCTACATTATTTCTGTGTAGAAGCATTGTGCCATTAAAAATCCCTAAGGTGCTTCATGCAGAATTGTAAGAGGGAGGAATGTGGGAGATTTTGTGGCTGCTCCAGCCCTGGCAGTGTCCAAGGGCCAGGCTGGACAAGGTTTGGAGCACCCTGGATAGTGGAAGGTGTCTGTGCCCATGGCAGGGGGTGGAACAGGATGAGCTTTAAGGTCCCTCCCAACCGAGCCATTTCTTGATTCCATGAGTCAATGTGATTATTCCTGTCTGTTTGTAATGCCTATAAAAGTTGTTAAAAGCCCCCCCAGTGTGAGTTCAGCACGCTAATGGAAGCATTAAATTTTTTATAACAGTTCAGGGATGGCTTTTTCCAAAGCCAAGTGGGTCAGCAAAACACCAAACCTGTGTGGTCAGGGAATTGGGGGAGTTGTGTGGGGGTTATTAAGGAAATACCAAATCCTTCTGTAACTTAAACCAGTGTACCTTGAACTGCCCTGCCCATAGCTGCCCAGGAATTGTCCCTTTTTGTTAGGGCCCATCATGGACTCAGAGGTGGCAGCTGGTCAAAAACATGACAGAATGCAAAGAACCTGTCAAGTTCAGTGTCTCATGTGACAGACGTTCATGGAAGAGCAGAGCTGTGGGCAGCCACTGACTCAGGCTGAACCTGGAACTATGTAAATATTTAAAGAAAACAAACTGCTGAGCATGTTTAAGGCTGTTAATGCTGCATCACCTGCACCACTGGTCAAGGGAGTCTTTCTCTTTTTTTGATAGACAAGGGCAGGAAAGAAGATAACTTTGTGCGAAGAAATTGTTTTGAATGAAGCAGAGACTTTTAGGAGCAAGGGACCAAGCTGGGACAGCAGCAGAGGAAGGAATGTGGGACAGCTGGAATATTCTGTGGCCAGGCAGAGCCGTGGGTGCAGGTTTCATGACACCTCCAGGGTTAAATCCCCCTGTAACTCTGCAGCACTGCAGGCCTCCCTGTGGTTTTGCTCAGCACCCAGCAGACAGGCTGGCACTTGGAATATGGTTTCAATTGCCTGTTCCTCCACCTTTCACAGGCTTTCTTTGTATGCTGAGGCAGTTAATTTTATTTTTAAAATCCATACAGTACTCCCCTTCCTGAAAGGCTGCAGTATTTCTCCCTGGTGAAGCATTCATTGCCACTCTAAATAACCAACACAGCAAGAATGCTTGGGTTTTTCTTTCTTTGGGTTGTTTTCTTTGGTTTTTTTTCCTTCATTAACAGACTGGACAGAGGCAGAGAGAGCCTACACTGAAGCTGGTGGGTGTGTTGGGGCTTTTCTTGTGCCTTAAAGGTGAGGTTAGGGCTGCTTGTGAGCATTACCTGGTCACCATGGCTGTGTAGCATGGCTGCTTTGGGGGGTTTTTGTTTGGTAAATGCTTCATATCCATGTCTCTGCATTCTTGTGCCACCTGAAATCAAAGTAGGTTGTGTTGTAACACCTCAGGGTACTAACAGTGTTCAGCAGTGGATGGGGCTGGGGATGTGTTTGTGCATGTCTGTCTTGAGAAATCTGATTTCTTTTATCTCATGGTTCATTTGTCATTTAAAAAAACGCTCGTAGAGATTCTGTAACCTGTGTCAGTGCCTTGTGTCATGTGTCATGCTACTGTTCCTCCCAGGCCAAGTATTTGGGGGTTTTTTTAAGTATTTGGGAGTTTTTTAAGTATTTGGGGTTTTTAAAATACAAATTAAAAAAAACCTTAATTTAGTATAGGTGTGAAGGTTGGTTTGAGTAAAAACACCTGGATGCTGCTGCTGAGTCAGCTGCTGGAAAAAAAGGTAGAAATAGCTGTCTCCATTTTCCTGCCCCAAAAAAAAGTGGGGAAATGAGCCCCAAATCATCAATATTATCACCCATATTATTGCAGTGGGCTGCCAGGGTAAAATGAAGGTGCAGTGGCTGGCATGGTATGAGTAAAGCAGCAAGAGAAACAGGCATCAGGTGAGCAGATGTGGAAAAACTCTAATGCACAGTAGGAGGCAAACATTTTGAAAGATGCCTTTGCAACTGAGGCTGACCTTCCACATTTATATTTAAAAAAAAAAAAAAGGGTGGGTTATAATTTGGGGTTTTTTCCCCCCCTTAAAAATCATTGTGTACCTGAGGCGTGTGCTAAACACCAGATTTGTAACAGGCTGCTCTGATAGAAAGTGTTCAGTTTAATGCATTGTTTGAGTGTTTTCACAATGATTTTTAGTAGCATTGCAGGGGTAATTGATGAGGAAGGGCAGCTCATGGAGTGCTGGCCTGGAAGCGTGTGACATTTAGGGGAGCCGAGTTCCAGCTACACAGACACATACAGTTCCTGTCCCAACTCTTGCTTCAAAATCCATCACCCCCGGGGGCTGAATGAGCTGTGGGGAGTGGGGTAGGAGCAAAACTGTGTGTGCCTGGTTTAAAGAACAGCTTGGAGCACTGCTTGGAACATTTCCTTCAGCCCAGTGTGGGAATTCAGGCCCTTGGTTTATAGAGCTCCCTTAAACCGCTGCTGGAATCGGTCTTTCTGGGAAACATGTCCATTAAATTCAGGGCTTCGGTAATGCCCTGGAGAAGTCCTAAAAACTAATCTCACATTGCAAGTAGCTCCAAGGGTTGCTGCTGTGCTGCCTGTTGCTGTCACGTGTCACTAACTGTCCCCCCACCAGCGCGTGGCTGTCGGGGTACGAGAGCCCGGTGGTGTCCCGCATCAACACCAGGATCCAGGACCTGACAGGGCTGGATGTCTCCACAGCAGAGGAGCTGCAGGTGAGTGGCAGCAGGGGTTTGGTGCTGGATGCCAGACACTGTTTCAGCATCTCCTTGTGGCCACGTGGATGGCCTGTGCTGGCTCAGGTGGGGTGGCCACAAAAACTCATTTATTTACAGAGGGGAAGAAACAAAGTTGTCTTTGCAAGAGCAGCTGTTCAGTGTGCAATGGCTTTTTGGGGCTGAAAGGAAACAGTGATAACTGAAACTCTGGATGTGTAATTCCCTTTTGTTTAGACAAATAAACTGAGTTTTATGGCCGCAGGGTCAAACTTGGCTGCTGTTGGAGACAGTTAAAAGTTTACTTGTACTCAGGGAGGGCCACCAGTGTGTCTGGTGTCCCTGGGATGTGGGAAACACTGGCTGTATGTGTAACTTGAGTAAATTATAATTTAGAAGTGCTTTTTTTTATTTACTCGAGGCCTTTAAATGAGCAGCTGCTTCCCTGACTGTGAGCAGAGCATGAGTACCTAGAAAGCAGAACACCCACAAAGTGCTTCTGAAACCTGCTGTGGTCCTTGCCACTCTGTCGAAGTTCCTGGTGATAAAATGGCCAAGGATCTGGTCAAAAACTGAGGTTATTTTTTTTACAACCCATTGGCAAGAAGGACAGGGAACCCTCTTTATTGACACAGTAAAATTTAGGTAAAAAAGTGGTTTAAATTTAAAGATGTGAAAGCACAGTGACATGTTTTGAAGAGAACAGAGGCTGAAAAGTTTTCTGGAGAAGAAAAATGCACTTCTGCCCTGGGAAGCACCACCTTCCTTACCTGGAGCACGCTGCATCCTGCAGTGCCAGTCTCGGATGTGCTCCTGTAGCTGACAGAGGCCTGACATTTCCTGGGGCTTGGTGTTTAAACTCCATCTGTGCAGAGGTTGTAGCTGACAGAGTCAAACTCTTGCCTGGATAAAGACTGATTTACTAGATCCTGTGCTTCTCCTTCCACTGTAGGTAGCCAACTACGGCGTAGGAGGCCAGTATGAGCCTCATTTTGATTTTGGAAGGGTAAGTCCTGTTTTGTCTTCGCCTCTTTCTTCTTCACAAGCGCTGTGTTTCTCTTTTTCAGGTGGCAAATTATGGAGTGGGAGGACAGTATGAGCCCCACTTTGACTTTGCACGGGCAAGTAAAGAGCTGGAGGAGAGCTAGACCTGGTGAAGCCTGGGCCTCTGGGCTGGGGCACACTCTCTGTTCTTCAACGTGTATTAAATTTTGTAGCTCTTCCACTTTCCTAATCCATGTCCATAGAGAAAGCCCTCTAAACCACCAGCTGAACCTGGGGAGGTTATTACCTGTAAGATGAGTGCCAGCGGACTCCTGACAACTGGAAAAAGTCTTATCTCCCTGTCCTTAATTTTTCAATTGGATTTAAATTCCTCACCTGTTTTATTCCAGCTTAAGTTGCAGCCTGGTGAAATTCAGTTGGTTGTTTACTGGGCATAATTCTGTGTGGTTTAACCCCTTCAGATTAACCTTAACACTGCCAATCCCAGCCACCAACTCTGAATCAGGATCTCTGCTCTGTAAGCACCTGCTCCAAGGCATTGCAACTGACTAACAGGTTTTGCTTGGAAGCACTGGGGTTGTTTCCTGGAGTAACAGTTGCTGGAATTTCAGTCCACACAAAGTGTGGTCACAGAGGGGTGGGTTTAAAAACAGGTGTGACAGAAATCGGTATCAAAATTCATCAAAATGGGATTTATTCTTGTGAGTCAAGTGCTGAACACCTCCTAGTTGGCTGGTTTGTCACTGAGGCTTCCTCCCTGCTTCCCAGCTGGAATCCAAAGTGGAGTGTGGCAGGGAGGTGTCCCAGCTGACCCTGGGACCGAGAGCTGCCCTGGCTGCTGCCAAGGACAAGGGGGATGAGTGTAATTAAATAATTCAGTTTGCTGCGAGGAGGATTTATAGGCTTGGCCTCAGACAGCACATTAGAAATCTGGGCTTAATGCCCTCCCTCTCCTACAGAATTTCAAAGTGCCTGGTTTATTGAAATTAATAGATTCACTCCTATTGCATTCCTCTCCTCCTTCCAAATCGAGGGCTTGGATTAATTCTTCTGCATGAGTCTGTTGTGCGCTGCTGGCTCAGCAGCTGTGTGTCATTGGCTGCTCCCAGCAACCAAAAAGAAATGCTGATGGAATCTGCCTTGCTTTTGTTCACAGAAAGATGAGCCAGATGCTTTTAAGGAACTGGGAACAGGCAACAGAATTGCTACTTGGTTGTTTTATGTAAGTGATACATTTCTGCCATCTGTCACTGCATATTCTGTACCTTTGAATGATTTAATTCTGCTCTTTTTTCATTCTTTTTTACTGAAGGGACTTGCAAGTGAAGCAGCCACTAACTTTGGGGTAATACAGATGGGGGGGGGGGCCTTTTTACCCAGACTCCCTGGTTCTTCCATGTGTCTTAAGGAGGATTTTTCCCCCAAATTTGAGCATTAGCTTAAATTATTTGCCTGCCTGTTTAGTTTTGTATCTGCATCAGTTTTACAGCATGCTCACTGCCTCAGCACTCAAGTGGGAGGGACAAGGCTGGGACTGCACTGGGAGCAGAGCGGGTTTGGCCTTTTTAAGGGATTTACGTCGAAATAAAACTTCACTTTTACTAAAAAGTGAGATTTTATCAGCCTGAACTCACGTGTGCTTCCCCACCTGTTCAGATGAGTGATGTGTCAGCAGGGGGAGCCACGGTCTTCCCTGAAGTGGGAGCCAGCGTTTGGCCAAAAAAGGTGAGCAGGATTGATCCAGCAGATAAAACCACTCCTCCCCACCTACTCAAACATAACAGGCACCAAACAGAGATTTAAAATGAACCCTTAAAATAACTGTAAGCACCTCTGTGCTGTCATAACAGTGCTATGATTTTCCTCAAGTGCAGCAACTGGAGCTGTGCTGGTGATTCCAAGAGCCCCGATGTGTGGATGCAAATGCAAAACATTTAAATGCTCCAAAACACATCTTGAAAATACTCAAGCCTGTGAGTTGATTTAGTCTTGAGGTGTCTGTAGGAAGTTCTCCTGTCAGTTTTTTCCTTCAAGCAAGGTTTGTCTTTGCTGGCCTGCTGCTCAGCTTTTGTAAATAATCTTGGCTTTCTTAAACTGGTCAGGAATTGAATGAAACTAGCTTAGGATTTTAAAAAAAAATAAGAGCCAAGTATACAGATGTACACTAAGTAAAAGGAGACTTATTCTTAAGGAAGCAAATGATAGAATATGGAAAAGAGCCTTCAGTTTAAAAGGAGAATCTGAAACACAAATGCACCTACCTTTGCCTTATCCTTCAGTAAGCTGGTGTGAAAGTGTGTGTTGTGCAGAGCAAAGGGCTGAGTGTTCCCTGCCGTCCCCAGGGAACAGCTGTGTTCTGGTACAATCTCTTCCCGAGCGGAGAAGGCGATTACAGCACGAGGCACGCGGCCTGCCCGGTGCTAGTGGGAAATAAATGGGGTGAGTACCTGCCTCTGACCCGAGGCTGGGCTCTGCTGGGGGGGTGGCTTGGCTTGCTTTTTCCTCTGGGCTTCAGAAATGAGGTTCTTTGTAAAAAAAAATCTATTTAATTTACTTTTATCTACCTCATACCTCTCTATATGTTAAATATATTCTGTATTAGTCCAACTTCACACATCTGTGCGCAGCAGTGGAGTTGGAATGAGAGAGTCTTTTTAAGGCCCCTTCCAACCCAAACCATTCTGTGATTAAAACCTTTTAGGAAATTAAGATAATCCTGTGCCTAACCAAGAGCTGGCCTAGAGCATATTGAGCTTCAGCAGCAGAGGAGCTGACCATGTGCAGTGATCCAATACCTTTGTGTCTTTGCAGTATCCAATAAATGGCTCCACGAGCGGGGGCAGGAATTCCGACGGCCGTGCACGTTATCGGAGCTGGAGTGATGCAGCCTGGGCTCCTGTGTACTCAGGGTGTGGGAAATGCACACACCTGACAGTTTACAACTGACTAACAAACACTCCACTACAGGTTCACCCCCTGTTTCAGCTGTGGACAGGACAAACGTGCTTTTTGTTCCCTCCAAATCCCCCTCAAGGTTTATCGACAGAAAATACCGAGGTTGACAAGTGTTACTGAAAAAAAAAAAAAAAGGACAAAATACAGATGAGGGCCACAACTTACAGTGGTGTTGTGTGTGGTGTTCCTGTCACCATCATCCCTCTGAGCAGTGTGGGCAGCCAGGGGTTGGCCAGAGTCCTCCTCAGACCTGCCAGCCTTAGGGCAGGGTCATTGCCTGGGAGGGCTCCATCCCTCCTGAGGAATGCTGAATTAAACCCATTCCTATTCCTCAATTCCCAGACACTCGACTCTTTGCCTGACCACTGCAGGCATGCTTTGTTTTTTTTCTCTGGAAAACAGGTTATCAGCATGTTTTAGCCTGGTTTTCCACTTCCACAAAAGCCCCATTTTTTAAACTTGTCTTCCTTCTCAACCTCTGTGGAGAATTTGGCTCTTAATCTTGACCACATGAGCCAGCAGTTCCACAGGCAAAGCCAGGATGCTTCCACAGTGTCAGAGCAGCCTGGGAACACCCACAGCCCATCTTCCCTCCTCTTCTGCAATGTTTGTCCACACGAACAAATGCTGCTTTTGTTCTGTCCTGGCAGCCAGCTCTTCCCTCTCTGCTCCTCGGGCAGGGGGGATGGGGATGTTCCCATCTTCATTAATCAAAATTGTTGTGCCTTAGGACACTGGAATTTCAAATTGGTTCTGAGACTTCAGGTGCTGAGGTAACAGAGTCCTCACACAACTCTCCCTGCCCTCCTCCTCCTCCCAGCTCTCGAGGTTTCAGGAGAAACTCTCAGCCTATTTATAGTCCTGAACCTTTTTCAGATGCAGGCTCACTTTCCTGAACCCTTTCCCTTCCACAGCAGGATTTTTAGCAAAATACCCAAATATCTCACTAGCATGAGGACAAAAATCAAAGGGAGCTGCACCTGCCTCTACCTAAACAGTCCAATTTTCTGGATGATGATGATTTTACTGATTTAGGGGTCAAACCTGAAGTCTTCACCAAGGGAAAAATTCCAATTTTGGTTAATTGGATTTTCTGCCTCAATAAAATCTTGACAATTGAGCCAAAACATACAAAACCTATTGTTAAACGTGCTAGAAATACCTCTGGATTACTGGGAATGCAGTTTAAGGTACTATAGCTGGAGGAACTGCGTACTTTCAAAAGACACTTTAGATGGTCTTTGCTGGAAAATAGATTGTTAAATTTCTACTGAGCCTGGTAGCAGTGGGACCTATAGAACTGTCCATCCTTAGCCCTGCACCTCCCTGAATTTTGCCTGGCTTTTGGCAGCTGGAAAACAACGTCCATACAGCACTTGAGAACACAAAGTCTGCACAGTCCCACCTCACATCTGTACTGCTCCTTTACCAAGAGCTAGTCTAAATAAATTCACCCCAGAACTGGGTTGGCAGAGCTGATCTCTGAGCACTAAATTGTAATGATTAAAAAAAAAAAAAAAACCAAACCCATAAGATTTGTGCCTACCTGAGTTTTCTCACTTTTTCATCTGTCTCTGTTCCTCTCCATGGTTCTCTCTTTTCTCTTTGCCATCCCTTTTAGTTTGTTAAGCTCCGAAAAGGTAACCATGGCTGCAGGTAACTCCCACCACGTCCCTGCAAGGAAAAGGGTACAATGAACAGTGTGGTGTTGGGAATCTTGGCCTTTGAGGCATCCTTAAATGCTTCCAGGGAAGCCAGGCCTACCTAGTAAAGGAGCACAAAACAAAATCCCTGTAGTGCCATCAGGAACAGGTGTGGAAAACACCTGCATTTGCTCTTACTGTCCCCTCTGTGTTCAACACTCACCAAAGCAAGTAAAAAAAGCCAGAGTTGGGGAACTTTGCTCTGCCCTTCCTCACTCCAATACCAGTGAGTACTTCCAGTGTTAAACAGCATCAGTCTCAGCCCTTGCTTGGGGAGTACAAATGTTCTGGTGCACGACTTTTTAAAGCGGTGAACCCCTCACAGATAATTCTTCAGGAAAGGATTTTCTACTTTTGACAGTAGAAAATTCCACTTGCTTAAAGGAAAAAAAAAAAATCCCTCAAAATTAAATCTTGAGTGTGCTGAGGCACATCAGGAATGTTCCAGATTATGACAACAGGGTTGGCTTAGATTTTTAAACTGCAGACAACTCCAATTTCCTCTCCCTCCACTGCAGTGGTGTCCATGCATCCAACGCTGACTCTGTAAGGGATTACACTGGTGCTGCTGCTTCTGCCTTACCCCATCATTTCTCAAAGGGCTTTTGGATCCCCAGCGTGGCTCCTGTGTGAATTTAGTTTTGTATTAAACATGATTGAAAACTGTCTAGGCTCACAGTGACTGACAACTGAGAAACTGCCTTACTGTTACATTTTTTTGTAATAAAATGTTTACTGTTCAAAAAAAAAAAAAGAAAGTGAACAGGCTTAAAATAAAAGCCACTGCCATTAGCAGTGAGAAATCCTCCACATCCAACTCTCCTCGTATGTGGCTGCTATAAATCTGATCACACAGCTTTATCACCATTTGTGGAAACCAAGCTCCTCTGTTTCCCTTCACCATCTCAGTGGGCAGGTGCAGGAGCTGCTCCTACCCCAAAGTCCTGTTCAGTGCTAAACTTTGTGTCTCCACTGGGAACACACAGCACTAAAGGACTGCAAGAGGGGAGGGCAGATAATGCTGGGCTGAAAGCAGGGTCAGCTGCTGAGGGTCCCTTCTCCAGGGGTGACAGATCTATTTCCTGAAGCCAGAAGGTCAAACAACCACTTATGCTGGAATGGGTCTAGGGAGGTGAAGAAAGCGCCAGAGACTCCAACAGCACAATAAACTCACATGTGGGAAGGTCAGGCTGGCTTCTTCCATAACCAAAACCTCTGGGGTTTGTACACCACAGCCACTCCGGGGTTCCACCCTGCAGCGCAGTGGAGCTCATGCTTCATTCTGGTCATCAGGAACCTGCAAAAAGCACAGAGAGGGCTGGCGAGAGGCCTCGATCCTTTTGCCTGTGGAACAGAGCCTTGTGCTGCCAATGGAGCACTTGGCTTGCAGGTGGGGAACTGCCCCAGACACAGCTGATGTGTTCACACATTTGGCAGCTGTGGCATAGGAAACAAGCCTAAAGTGCACCAGCACTGTTTTATTTTGGAAAGGTGACTGGGTTCCATCCCCAGCCACCCTGTGTTGCTGAGCTGCTGCCCTGCCCCTGCCAAGAGGAAGGGAAGGGCTCTGGCTCAGCCCTGTCTCACCCCAACCAGTGACTTCCCACTATCCTACCTGGGTCCCTGGAGCTCTTCTGGCACAGCTGCACCTGAGCCTGACCCTGGGGGGCCACCACCATGGGAGGAACCCAGCAAGGGTAAGGACCACAGCAGCTGCAGCTGAAAAGGCAGGATAAGATCAGAGACAGGGAAAAGGTGAATGTCACAGGGCAGGACAAGAAGAAAAGAAAGGAAAAGGTCTGACAGGATCATAGAATCCCAGAATGGTTTGGGTTGGAAGGGACCTTAAAGCCCACCCAGTGTCACCCCCTGCCATGGGCATCTTCCACTATCCCAGGCTGCTCCAAGCCTTGCCCAACCTGGCCTTGGACACTTCCAGGGATCCAGGGGCAGCCACAGCTTCTCTGGGCACCCAGTGCCAGGGCCTCCCCACCCTCACAATATAGAATTTCTTCCCAATATCCCATCTAACCCTGCCCTCTGGCAGTTTGACGCCCTTCTCCCTTGTCCTGTCACTCCAGACCCTTGTCCAAAGTCCCTCTCCAGCTCTCCTGGAGTCCCTTTAGGCACTAGGAGGGGCTCTAAGGTCTCCGCAGGGTTTTCTCTTTCCTAGGCTGAACAATCCCAGCTCTCCCAGCCTTTCCTCCCAGCAGAGCTGCTCCATCCCTCTGATCATCCTGGAGCCTCCTTTGGACTCTCTGTAGCAGCTCCAGGTCCTCCCTGTGCTGGGCCCCAGGGCTGCAGGTGGGGTCTCACCTGAGGGGGCAGAACCCTCCCCTACAGCTGGGGGAAGGCAGCAGGAGGCTGAAGGGACCTGCGCAGGGACTCCCGGAGAGACCGGACCTGCCCACACACTTGGGCTCGGCCCCCATTAGGGAGGGGGTCTTTAAGCACCTCCACCCACCCTCCCCCGGCTGCTGGACTCTGCCCTGGCTCGGAAGGACTCGGGTATTTCATCATAGACCCGCAGTTTTCCTTCTCATAATCAGTGACTCATCTGGCTCCCAAACCGGGCTTTGGGGCAGCCACGGATCACCCGCTAACTAACCTGAACCACCCAGCTGCCTCTTCCCCCTGCTCAAAACATCGACCAGCAACTCCCTGAGCCAGCCGAAGCCGATGGAAAAGGAGCTCAGTGCCTCAATCCCACGTCCTCCCCCGCAGAATGCCACGGCAAGGATCCCGGCACAGCCACGACGTGCGGAGCCTGCTCGGAAGGAGGAACGCACCACGGGAGCTGCAGCTCGGCTCCTGACGCGGAGCCAAGAGGGTTTTTCCGGCTCCATCTGGGATGGGGCTTCATTCCCACAGGCGTGGGGGACACAGGAGCAGCGCAGGCGCCCGGCGGCAGGACGGGACAGGACGGGTGTAGTCACCTCTCCCTCCCCATCCAGGAACGCTGCCAACAGCGTGACAGTGTCCCCGGGAATGTGTGACTCACCCCGGCCCGGGGCTGCTCTATATTTAAACATTACGGAGGCAGAAATGAATGCACGGAGTCAGGAGCTGCCTATGCCGAGGTCAGGACCAGGTTCAGAAACCAGTTGTCAGAGTTCACCATCGTGGCAAAAAGCATCTGCATCCCTTAAATCTTCAGAGAGAGAGAAAAGCTGGCCCAGGGAAGGGGTTTTTGTAACTGCAGTGGGTCAAAGCAAGGCCGGACAACCTGCAGGGTCCCGCTGTGCACGTCCACAGTCGGGAAGTTCCTCAGTGCTGCAGCTGCTGAGCCACTCCCTGAGGGAACTGCGGAGGTTACTTTTACCCAATCCTACATTCTCCCTGGTCTTCAGATCTTGCAGTCTGGGTGCAACCACGCAATTTGCAGCTGGACTGAAAAGCTCTCAGGAGACTGGCTTGGGGAGGGAAGGAAGGAAGCAGGAGGAAGGAAGGAGAGTGGCTTATCCCCAGGGCAGGGCAAAGGGGCTGCCACGTTTTGGAAAAGCAGTTAAACTGCTTTTTATTCACAAACCTTTGCTTCGGGACCAGTGACAAACTAACAGGAAAGTTTCTGACTCCTCTTTACCCAGCTCTGCTCTCTGCCAGCTGCTCTCTCCCCGCCCTGTTCGGCTTTCCTAATTCCAGTTGATTTTGCAAACGGCCTGGGCTCCAGAGCCACCCGCTCCAGGCTGCATGTCCTGCTCATGCCACATTCCCTGTGGTTTGCATCCTTCTGCAGTCCTGCCAGCATTTTTTCCCTCTCTGTTTGCCTTCAGCAGCACACGGATCAGTCACCAGGGACCGAGGGATGACAAAGAAAGCTGTGTTCTGGAACTGCCTCCAGAGCAACCCTAAAAGGCTCCACATGAAAGCAGGACACCACGCACAGACACCCAGAGGCTCTTACACATTTCCAAGCTATTCCCGAATAGCCATTTCGCTCTTTTTTTACGTTAATTTCTGCCAGGCTCTTGGCAAAGGCTGGGAGCACTGGGACTGCAAACTGGAGTGTCAGGCAGGGCAGGGATTGAACCAGCAGAGACACCAAAGGCTCCACTCACTGCAAGACGCAGACTCCTGAATCCAGTTTTCCCTGCACTGGGGCTCCCTGACAACAAATTCCAGGGACCATTTCCACCCATGACTGACAGACCAGTCCCCAGCATGGTCTGAACAGCAGGAGAGGCCCGAGCTTTGCTGTGCTCCTGCAAGGAAGTCCTCACTTCCCCAGCACCCCCTCTGCCGTGTGCCAGGAGTGACACAGATGTCACAAAAGGCTCACTCAAGGCACAGATTTGCTGATTCCCAAGCTGCCAACCTCTCCTTCCCAGTGTTCTCTGCATCCGGGTTTATCTCCCCAAAGGCAAAGCTGGTTTGAAGTTCCCCTGGGACCTCCTGCACTCCTAAATGTCCCCTCACCCATAACTCAGCCCTGGCAGCCATGGGCCTCAGACCAGATGCAACAAGCAGGGAGCAGCTGCCTCTGGCTCCACACCATTTCACAGGAGAGGGACTAACCAGCTTGTTTGCTCCCCTCCCCACTTCTCTGACTTACCTGAGAAACCAAGACTTGGCTGTGGTCCCTCCTCCTTATCCCATGTCTGGAGCTCATCGCCCAGGGCCACGAGCAGAGACACAGGCAGTGCCATGGAGCTCTGGCCCTTCAGAAGCAGCAACGCAGCAGGGCTGAATCTCCTGCAATACAATAAAATGCCAGAATTTGCATTTGTGTTTGGCATGTATTTGAAATGCCTGCAGCCCAGCTCCTGAGAGGCAGTGCTGTGCTGGAGCACATCTGAAAACCTTTCTAAGAGCAGCCAGAACCTTCCCACACCACTTCCCTCCTCTGTTCTTTGTGAGTGGTTTTCTTTGTCTTTTGCTGTTGGTGTTCATTTGGTTGCTTTCTTTTTAATGAGCAGCTTTGAACCTTCCCCCAGCTGAGCAGACCCCTGAGTCCTGGCAGGCCTGTCCCACTCCAGAGCCAGGACCTGCAGCTGCCCCACAGCCCGTTCTCTGGCTCAGGTTTCAGTGCCAACCTTTCCTCCAGGGTCACCTGTGCTACATATTTAATTTACATTACATAGGAGCTGTAACAACCAGCCACATAACGTCAGCCTTCAGTAGCCACATCGAAGGCAAGTACTCATCTACGACACTGATCCTGGAACTGGAGGTGATGCCAGGGAATCGCCCTGAATGCAGCGTTTGTAATCCCAAACTGCTCCAAGCTGCTGGATCAACCCCTCCGGGGCTCTGTGGGCCCGTGGGATTTGCTAGGAGCAATAACACCCAGCAGCCAGGCTGGGTGAAGGTCTCATCCCATCCCTTCATGTGCCCGGGAGGCCTAGGGAAAAGGCAAGGGGTGCTCCTCAGCCTACCTGAGCAGCAGAAATGTTGGACAGAGAGATACTCTTCATCTCCCAGCAGGCTGGGGAAGGAGTGAGGCGGCCCATGCAGTGCCCTGGGGGGACAGACCCCGCTCAGGTGTCGGGGAGAGGTCCCTTTTGGGGAGCTGCAGCCCTGGTGCCATGGGGACTGAGCCTGACCCCGCGGGATTGTGCAAACCCCCAGCTCCGGGAGCTGAACTTGGTGCGTATCTCGGCGCCGCACTTTGCACCCCGGCTGCGGTGACCTCACGCCGGCTCCTCGGGCAGCGTTTAAAGTCCAGGCAGAGGGGTGCCACTGCCTGCGACACACAGCAGCTCACTGCCACTGCTCCTGCTCCTCCGCAGGCCCGGGGGCGCCGGGATCGGGACTGCAGCATGCGGCTGCTGCTGGAGGCAGCGCTTCTGTGCCTGACCCTGGGCTTGGGGCACTGCACCGAGGAGGCAGCGCAGGACAGCACCGGCCACCGGGATTCCCAGGCAGAGTCATCCTATTCCGACTGGGGCATCGAGACCATCCGGGATGGCTTTGAAGCGGTGAACAGCTACTTCGACTCCTTCTTGGAACTGCTTGGGGGAAAAAACGGAGTCTGTCAGTACCGATGTCGGTATGGTAAGTGAACCTCGGTGCTGCTGGCTCCTCTCTCCTTGCCCTTTCCCCTCTTTCCCTCTCCTTGCCTGCGGCCACGATCAGCTCCTCCTACCCAGGAGCTGCCCCCGGCTATGCTCGGCACAGAGTCACAACTTCTGTGCCAGTGCCAGCACAGGGACACTGAACCCCCACCTTCCCCTTTCCCCAGAATCAGCCCGGTCTCGAAGGCAGCGCGCTGTGTGCTCAGAGACAGCAGGAGAGGATGCAGGTTTTCCTGGAAGGCCACACAGGTACCCGGGCCGTCCAGCTGCCTGGAGCCTGGCAGGGGACAGGGAGGGGAGGCTGAGCCAGCAGCCCTAATCTCAGCAACCTTCGGAGCGTCCTTATTCAGCAGTTGTGAGCTGGCCAATGCCGCGGGCTGGAGGAGGAGAGATAACAGGGAGGCAAACCAGACGTCACCGGGAGGAACTTTTAGTACTCAAGGCAGAACGAGGCAGCTCCTGCTTGCTTTGGACTTCAGAGTGATTCACCAAAAAGGAAGAGTTTGGTTTGTCCTGGGGGCAGGATGAAGACGGTGACATCTCAGGCAATGTTGTCCAAACACTCCTGGAGCTCTGGTAGCTGTGGGACCACTTCCCTGATGAGCCTGGAAGTGCTTCCAGTGCTCAACCACCCTCTGGGTGAAAAACCTTTTCCTGATATTCATCTAACATGTATATATGCGTCCTCCCTCTCCTGCTAGCTCTGCTTCCCCAGGCCCCACACTGAGAGCAAACAGGGAGCAGCAAGCCAGGAACCTCAGCCCCGTGGGATGGAGGGAGCCAGGTACACCTCATCCCATCATCACAGCCCCACAGTGGCCCTGGTCCCTCAGCCTGGGGGTCCCTCAATCCTCTCTGCAGCAGCTCAGGAGGGCCATGTGTGTCCCCAGTGCCCGGAGGAGGTGGCCCCCCCAGACCCCACAGCACCATCCCAGCACACGGGATGAGCCCAATCAGGCAGCCTGTCCCGTGCTCATGGTGTGGCAGCCCCAGGCCATGTGTGTGACAGCCTCCTAAATGTCCACACCATGCTCCAAATTCAGAGCAGAAAGGGACTTGCCCTTCTTAATGTAGAGACTGAAACCCCTGGCAGTGGGGAAAACGTGTCTGGGACTGCAGTATGCCTGAGGTAATGCTGATATCCAGAGCTGGTTTCAGGGAGCCTCAGGACTCACCAGATCCTGCAGAAGTTACTGCTTTTGGACACATCCAAAGGGCTCTCCCCGCCTGTCCTTATGAAAAGCATCTCCAGAGAGCAGCACAAATCCCTGCTCACAGCCCAGGAGCACCCTGCATCTTACTGGAGAAGCGTTTTACCTAGAAAGGAAAACAAGCGCATCGTTAGCCCAGGTCTCCCAGTTTATGTTCATCCTCTGCTGAACAGCTCATTAATCAGTGGCTGAAGGAGGAAACTATTGAAACGCTGCCCATGTGGCTCCAAGGGTCTTGCTGGACCCTTCCAGGACCATTTGTCTTTGCTAATCTCTGGCACAGACATTGCAAACTGTGAGTGGAGAGGATGCCGGGATGATCCCAAACCAGTGAGATCCAGTCCGTGCCCAGAACAATGAACACAAACCATCTTTGTGCTGAATCAGGGCCTGATTGCTTTTTTTCCCAGGCACGAAGCAAAAATTATTCCTTCTACTTGCTTTCATTTCAGCCAAGAGATACCAATAATAGCTTATTTTGTCACGGTAAAGGTCAGGACTCACCTGTGATTGCCACATCCATCTTCAGCTGAGCAGGTGGCACTTGGCTGTTCCATGTAAGACTCTCCTGATTTTTCAGCAGCTACTGAGGTCTGAAAACAACTGACTTGATGGATTACTCCCTTAAATCAGGACATTAGGGTTACACTAGCATTTACTGGCAAATATCTCCTCCTGCTTATAAAGTCTCTCTGGGCATCTCAGGACAAACAAACAGCCTGGGCTGGGAGTGAAGCCCTTGTAGCTTCCTCCTGGCCCGGCAGGACTTCACTGCTTTGCTCAGCATTTGGTCCTGAAGGGCTTAAGGTGAGGGGGCACCTCCAGGCTGTGGGAAAAGAGCCTTCAAAAGCCAGGCTCTCCAACAGGGCTGGGTATGTGCAGGCACCTCTGCTCAAAGCCTGCCTGCCCGGGGCACACAAACAACAGTGGACCACCCAAAAGTGCAAGGAGCCCTGAGAGCATCCATTCACCCAAAAATACACTCGCCTCCCCCTGCCACCGTCCCAGCACTGCAGTGCCTGAGACCTCCTGCATCGCCGGCAGCTGCTCCGGCCAGCTGGCTGCTTCCCAGCCTCTTGGAACAGCTACAACAGCCTGGAGGTATTAAAATGCATCAGGGAAACTCAACTTCAGTTCTAGGGCTGTGCCAGCAAGGCAGTGCCCTGAAATCTATCTTCTTGCCTGTAAGGATGGGCAAGCAATAAGTGATAACAGGAGCACTGAGTCGGTGCTCGTAGAGAGGCAGGAACGCCTGGTATTCCTGCTTTGCTTTTGTTTTCCTGTTAACTAGAAAACAAGATGTGGGAGAGAGGTTAATTGTGGTGTCTTGGACTTGACCTAGCTAAGAAAGAGTACAAAGGGGCACTTCAGAAGTTTTAAAGCTCTGTTTTGCAGAGAGGAGGGGACAGGTTTCCTACAAGGGCTTATCCTGAAGGCAGTTTGATGTTTTGTGGATCAGCACAATTCTCACATGAGGGGTTCTTTCCTCAGGACAACTTTCTAAAACATTGTAATAGCTGTGACTTCGGCTTAATTGAAGATCTGGAACCACAGCTATCTTTGGCTGGGAACTAGGTAATGGAGGTAGAACTGGAAAACTGGAAGATCTTTAAAGGTCCCATCCAGCCCAAGCCATTCTATGATGTCCACATCCCCAAAAAGTCTCACTCCTACTCAGACTTGCCATCTTATCCCATTAACAGTCAGTGTGCTGCAGGCACAAAATTTACAATCGATATTACAAGCAAGTCACTCAAACTTGACTCCATCCTGCAAAACCCACAGTGGATTTTGAACTTTCCTCTGCCTCCTGCATCACTTCAGGAACATTTGAATTCTGAGTCCCAGTTCCCACCCCCTTCCAAGGACCCAACGAGGCTCTTTTGGAAGGGGAAAATTGCCTGTTGGCATCTCACAGCTGGACAGGATTTCAGTTTGTTATTTATTTGTAGCAAATCTGTTATTTAAGCAAAACGGCTCTGGCAAAGCTTAATCGAGAGGTGCTGGGAACACTCCTACATGAGTCCCTCTGAGGCATTTGGCTGTAAGGCCTTCCCAAGGGCACAGCAGATTTATGGTTGCATTAACCACTGGCATTTTAGGTACCTTGACAGAAAAATGGGGAAAGCGTCTTAAATAATTCTCAGTGCTGACAAGAAGCAAGAAGTGGAAATGGAGTTTAAAAGAACCCAACCCTGCCTGAAGGGCTGAATTAGATCCATTTTATGTCTATATAAATTCTCTAGCCATGCTCAGGGAAGCAGAAACTTAACCCTTGATGTGATGGGCTTCAGAAGGCTCAGCTCACACAAGTTTTTGTTGGAGCATTCACACAGTTTATGTTTTCCCAGAGCAAGGACAGGACCCAGGGAATGGCTGGAGCTGTGCCAGGGCAGGGTTAGGTTGGATATCAGGAAAAGGTTCTTCCCCCAGAGGGTGGTCAGGCACTGAACAGGCTCCCCTACAAAAATCAGATTAAAATGCTGCTGAAGGTACTTTTAGAGCCGCCTATGAGCCAGACTTCCTACATTGGGTAAATAATTATTCACAGAGGGAGTTCTTGCTCCTTTTCTGCATTTTAAGAAGCAGACTGAGGAAGGTGAAGAGATTAGAGGAATAGAAATGATTTGCAAAACGTGGCAGTGCATCACCACGGGCAGAAAATGGACCGAGAAGACCTGCTCAGAGCAAGATCAGACATGCAAGGTCTGGCACAGTTTGGAGGAGATCCACAGCACACCAACAGCCCAAGAATGAACTGAGGGTGGAAAGAAACCCCCTTGCTAAGCTAGCAGTGTAACCAGTAGTGTTTGGGGATGCAGACCAGAGGGAAGCTGCCTGTCACTCCTCGCCTTTTGGACCTAGTCTTGGGAAGATCAGCTTTCCTAACATTTGTCCCGTCTTTTCTTTCCCAGGGAAGGCTCCCATGCCACGGCCTCACTACAAACCCCAGGAGCCCAACGGCTGCAGCTCCCATTTTCTGGGGCTTAAGGTACCTGAAAGTGTATGTACAGTCCCACCCACCGTGCCCAAAGGATGCAGCTCTCTCATCACATCACCAGCTAATAATTCTGGCCAAGGAAAAGGCTGAGCTGAGCTGTGCTGGCCAGCTCGGTGACAATAACCTATGTGCACGCAGCAACACCTGAGTGCATCCTCCACACCTGCCCCTTCACCTCTTCCCACACCTTTTGCCTCTGCCAAGCAGTGAATTAAGTGCACAGGCTTTAATACTGCACCCCCTCGTTATCTTAAAGTCAATTAATGAAGTCATATTGGAATCAGCAGAAAAACTGCTCCCAGGAGGCTCTCAGAGCAGGGATTCCCATTTACCTCACGCATTGTTGCTGCCCATGGAGTCTGCAGCAATTAGGCAGATTCCTGCTCTGACAACCCATCTCTTTGCAGCCCATTTTTCATGTTAGGTTTAATTCCTGAAACTCTATTTCATTGCAAACCTCGTGGGCATTTCTATGGTGCCTCCTGGGTACCCAGGCAATCATGAGCGCAAGGAAGGAACAATTCATCTCCTAAATTTTACATGAGGAAGGGCAAAAAGAGGAATAATTTATAACAAGCTAACAAGTCCAGTCTCTCCAGGAGACAGGCCTTCTACCCCATCACTCCCAGGGTTATTAGCTAAGCTTACAGGGAGCAGAACTCCCCTGACCACACTGCATTTGTCCTTGGCCTCAAGTGCACCTCTGAGAAATAAGGCATTAAAATACTTATGGCACATTTATTAGGCCAAAAAGCAGGACCTTGTCAGGTTGTGGGAAAAAGAGGAAAGACAAAAGGGGCCTTTGCCACTGTTGGCAAGGACATGGAGGTCTCTGATGAGGTCTGACAAATGAAAACTAGACAATGGTCATGGAGGGGCTGCTTCCCACCTCTCTACCAGACTTTAATTCCCTGGGACACAGAGAGGAGAAAAGAATGTGACGTACCCTGCACTGAACCTGCACCACTGACACCACTGTGCTGCTCCCTCATCCTTCTTTAGATGGCGAGGGAGCAGCACATATTCCCTCCTGCTGCCGCAGCTATCAGGAATAGCTTCTGGAGAAGGAGCCAGCTGGGCTCTGCAGCACCTCACCCCGCTACAGCTGTGTGAGCCTGAGGCCAGGACGCAGCCGAGGGACACTTCTGTTCTCTTTCCCCAGCTAGACTTGGGCATCCCTGCCATGACCAAGTGCTGCAACCAGCTGGACGTTTGCTACGACACCTGTGGGGCCAACAAATACCGCTGCGACGCCAAGTTCCGCTGGTGCCTCCACTCCATCTGCTCCGACCTCAAGCGCAGCCTGGGCTTCGTCTCCAAGGTGCAAGGTAGGCTTCCCACCTCACGTTCCCTGTGCAGGGAGGGGAGGGTGTGGGCAGGGAGCCCCTTCCTTGCCAAAAGGAAGCAAAACTCCGCAGTGGGGAGCAGCACATCTGTCCTGCACTTGTCACAGGTGGGCAGAACACAGAGATCTGCCCCCTCTGCCACACACTCCTGTCCCAAGGCTGGAGACCTACGGTTATTTGCATTTAGAAAACATTACAATGTGTGAAAAAAAAACCACAAACAAACCTGGAAGCAATTCCTTCAAAACTTGGATGCGCTCCCAGACAGTTCAAACACCTTCATGGGATACCAAAATGCCTTCCAGGGGCCAGTGAGACATACACTGAAGCCTGTACATGGTCAAGGACCAGCAAAACTGGGAGATCCAAGGACAGGGCTCTCAGGGCTCTGGTCACAGATAAGAGATGACAATGGCACCAGGGACACGCCAGGCTGGGTGGTGGCTGAGCCACTGCAGGCAGCTCTGGATGGCTCAGAAGTGATGTGCCAGCAGCTCAAGTGCCACGCTGGTTTTGCCTAATTTTAAAACCTCAGCCTGCAAGTCTGAGAAGAGCTGTTTTGGTGACCTCTGCTGATGCCCTGCTCTAAGGTATCCTTAAATATGCATTTGTTTTCCAAAGGTGCAGCCTGGTTAGGACACATGGGAAGCCTGCATGACACCAGCACTAGTGCAGATGGCTTCCTACCTGGTCACAGATAGATGTATGGAAAGAGGGCCCAGGCCAGCAAGAGAAAGCAAAGATGTGGACTGAGACATAAGTGCTACAGGCCGAGCACAGCCAATCCTTCATGGTCACCCTTACCTACAGGTCCTCACACAGCCAACTTCTTCCTATCTCTTCAGATTTTCCCCTGCCACTTTTTCATATGGTTCCTTCTTGCAGCAGCACAGCAAACCTAGATCCTAGGGAGTTAAGGTGGAGCAGAGCCCACACTACTGGGCTGAGCCAAGCCACCTCTGCCAGGCAGGAGTAGATTCCTCCAGCATCTCTGTCCTGGCTGCTGCAGGAGGCACAGGTAACACCAATGAACCTCTGAGCCATCCTCCCCTCGCCTTGGGCTCTACAGATCCTTGTCCCCAGGGCTGCTCTGAGCAGCTCCAGTCACAGTCCTCCTCCACAGCCATCCCAGCTCTTCTCTGGCATCCAAAGCCTTGGTTTTCCCACTCACCACAGCCTCTCCAGTGCCTGCCAACTGAGCAGCCTCTTAAGGCTACAGGAGCTCTGAGGTGCTTGGAGAGGCTGAGACAGGAGAAAACAGTCCCAAAGGCAAGGTTTTCCCAGCTTCATTATGCATACAGCAATCAGTGTTAGTGCCAGTAAATAAACCCTAAAGACCTAATATTAGCCTATTTATTTACTGACAAGCAATTTCGGGGTTGTTTTTTGGGATGAGGAGGGGCTAGTAGTCAGGCAGTCAGCTGCTCCAGCTGCTGTAGGATTTTTCATGCTGGCTGGCAGCTAGCATCATAACTCCCAAAAAAGCACAGAAAAGTTGGTTAATAGTGGCTATAGGCAAAACTGAGAGGAGAAGGAGTAATGTAGAGGTCTCCTGGGAAATCTGTTTGGTAAACAGTGCTGTTTGCAGAGCCCCAGATGATCCATCAACCAGTAAGGCCTGAAAGAGGCAAGAAAGGAGGGGTTTTAGCAGGGAGAGAAATTAGTGCCACCCTGGGGAGAAAAGAGAAGGGAACCTTAGGATTTATAAAAACGCAGTTCCCAGAGAGAAAAGCCGACAGCCCACACTTCCAATTGCAAACCCCCCGGAGATCAGTGCAGGGCTCGGGCACTCCCACCCAGCCCTCAGCCATCCCGGAGTGCCTGTCCTTACCTGCCCACCCTCTCCTCCTCCACAGCCTGTGAATCCATGGCAGACACGGTGTTCAACGCCGTCTGGACCCTGGGCTGCCGGCCCTTCATGAACAGCCAGAGGAGCGCCTGCATTTGCAGCGAGGAAGAGCGGGATGAACTGTGAGGAAGAGAAGCCGCCCGCTCTCCGTGAGCCGCTGCCGGCGTCCCCTCCCCGGCACGGTGACTCCGCAGCCCTCGGGCCCAGCATGGGATGGGGGACCCGGGCCAAGCCACGCATCCACGACAGCCTCTGGGCATGGCAGAGACAGCCCATGGCCGCAGGGCAGCCGTGCCTGCTGCCCGCCGCAGATGCAGCTCGACAGCCCCACCGCCCCTTTCCAAGCGCACCAGCCGGCAGGATCCGATGCCCGTTCTCTCCACGGACCCATCCGGAGAGGCGAGCAGGATGCAAGGCTGGTTATAAACACGGGGCTTACCTTAAATACACGCTATTAACCTCCCCCCACCCTGTAACTCTCTAATTTGCAGTGCAAGGCATTAGGTTTCTGCAAGCCCTGTGAAATTCCCAGTCCATGGATATGCTATTTACATTTTTGCACCACTGGTGACAGACTGAAGAGGGGTAATTTGCTTTCAGCACATTGCTCACACCCGTCCCTGACACTTTCCATCCTGTCATTACACACCCTGACAACCCTGCATATTTAAATACTTGGTGGATCCTAAACTGATTTAAGACATCTGGAAGTTTGTTAAGCATGAGTTAAGGAGAAGGGCTTGAGGTGTTTGTGGTACATTATTGATACTTGGGACCAAAGCCTACCATTTATCAGATGTGAAATCACAGCCCTCTCCCCCAGTCTCAGGGGAGGAAGCCGCTTTCCTTTGCCAGTGTCATCCACATCTATTTAATTACTTTTCTCCTATACCATTTAACAAAGCTTGGCCCTTAGGATCCCTTTTTACACAAAATGGCTGGGTATCCACCTCCATCTGTTGCATGAGGGACACAGGAGGCTCACAGTAGCCTTGGATGAGATATTCCAAATTCTGGAGGCTTATCTCTCAGGTGACAGGACTTACGTGCTACCTCTGTGGGGCTGCTATCAGCAGCCTCAGACACCATTCCTTCTGAAACGTGGTTAATGCTCCCATCTGTTATGGGGAGCTTTTCTTGCATGCAAAACCAGAATTTAAAGTGGTGCATGGCATTTTGCCTCCGTAGAACACTGGCAGGCAGCTTTCAGCTGGGTTTCTTGTTGGAAGGAAGTTGCCACTGGGTGCGTGTGTGCTGTGCCACGTAAATATTTCAGCGGCTCCTGCAAACATATTTATGGTGATGTTCTTCCATCTGCCACAGAGAAGTTAAGGCTGCAAAAGGGTGATTTAACAAGAGTGGAAAGAGTCTGTCTTGGCTGCTTTTCTTCCAGTTTAAATGGGTTTAAAATGTATGCGTGGAGCTATAAATTATTTAAGCCCTGTATTCCGGCTCCTGGCAGTCATCTTTGCCTCACAGTGAACAGCAATGAGATGTTCAGCTGGCCCCAAATGGGCTGGAACAACAAGAGCCCACTGCTATCCAGACCAGGAAAATGGAAGTGACTGCGTGGGGTGTACCGGGATGTTTTCCATCACAGAGGACTTCAACACGGATCAGATGTAATGACAACCTTTCCTAGATGGGCTAATGCCACTGGAGGGGGAATTCTGCATTGCCAAGGTTCATCGCTCTGTCAGAGCATGAGGCTGGACAGACAACCTTGATTACCCAGCTAAGAAACACATGCTTTTGGCTAGGGATGGGAGGGAAACATTCCTCATTCCAGACACTTCCCAAACTTTGTATTTTGTTGGTGAAATGGTGCCTGTGGCCAGTTTAAATGTGAACATACTCTTATGATTAAATGACAAAAAAGGGAAAAAAAGCTACTGAATAAGTTCATTTTTCACTGTGGTAATCTGAAAAACCCCACCAGCAGCTCTACAAGGAAATATCTGAACCTTCAAAGTGGTGGCAGTAACTCCAGCAAAGCACCAGATAATCCTGTGTAGGAGCAAACCAGCGCATGAACTCCAGTGAAACTGCATCCAAACTTAAAATTGCTTCCCCTCCGTGCCACTCCCGCTATCCAGTGATGTACAGCCGTGGAAGCAGCTGATCACAGGACTCTCCAGGTTGCTGCACAAACCTTGGGTCATCTTCAGTTCCACCCTGTTCTGGACACAAGGACACCACTTTGCTCATCTCGTGGCTTCCTCTTGACTTTGTGCGTTGGCAGGATTGTTTTCAGCTGCAGAGTGGAAAAGCTGCTCTGCTTGAATTTGTCAGGAAGAACCAAATAATGTGCACAATAACTGAAATAAGCCAGGAAAGGAACTTCTCCCTCCATCACTCCCCCCACATCCCTTCCATATGAACAAACAAACCAGTTGATTCTCCAGAAGGCACTAGGATAATTAACTTCATTTCTCAGCTCTTATTTTATCAAAACAAATATATTTCGTGGAGGCTGCCTGAACAAAGAAGTGACAGTGGGAAACTGCCCCTGTGGTCCTAAAGCAGATGTGAATCAGCAGATCAGCAATCCTAGAAGAAGCCTTTTCCCTTTCTTTTTCTTTCACATATGGTTAAGATAACACACAAAAAATGTCTTTCCATTTATACCTACTTATCATCACAGAAACATTTTTGTTTACTCTAACACACACACATATTCCCAGACTGGAAAAGCAGCCATGCAGCTATTTAGAAAAATTATTAAACTCTCAGCAATTAAATGTTCGAATGAAGAAATGAATCTCACTTGCCAGAACAAATAAATCTATGAAATAGGTTGAAATGTTTGAGGTGATTTGTGACTCCCTTCTAAATGGTTCCTTCAAATGGATTCCCCTTCCATTTGAGAGCAGCAGCATATTTTGGATTTTGCAGCAATTTGGCTGCTCCAAGCAAAGCAGAATCACGGGTGATGAAGGCTGGGGGGCTTCCAGCAGACCTCCAAACACGCAGGACAGAGCTGCAGGACTGAGAAGCTTCTTGTGGAAAGCCTTGGGAACGCACTGCAGTGCCACTGCCACCGGTGGGGCCGGATCCTTCCCCTCTCATCCTCCAGCCCCGCCTCTCCTACGCTGTCCTTCACTGCTGGCTGTGCCTCCTCCCTTCCACCCCACATCCCTAATCCTTTACCACACAGCTCAACGAAGCCCGGAGGAGCCTGAGCTGATCATATCCATTACATTTTCTTTGGAAGGAGCTTGACAGCCCAAAAAGATTCGTGACAACCACGATGCCACCACCATCACCACAACTGTGTCCCCTGCCATGGCTACTCAGACAACGCTGCCATGTCTCCTGTCACCAGGCTCACTGGGGACAGCCCTGTCCCGAGAACTGCCCACATTGCAAAGGACTGCTATAAATAATTAACGTGCATTCCTCTAATCCTTTGTTGGAACCATGGCCTCTCTAACCAGGGCAACGCATCACAACTTCCAAACAAACACTTGGTAGCAGCACGCGTGGGAGGGGGGTGTTTATAGATGTTTAATGGTGTTTCTCTTACAATCGAGGTGCTATAGCACTTAGGAAAGGCATTTTTGGTGGTGGGACAAGAGGGAGAAGAATAATGATACGCTAAATACAGGAGGAAACAGTATTAAACTGCATGCAATTATCAAAAGCCACTAAAAAAGTCAAATCTCTATTAAATACCTTTTGCTATTTAAAATCACATTTAAACGTGCCTGTGACAGATCTGAGCTTTAGCTGCCTGTAATGACAATTGCATTGCTCCAAGAAACTTGGACATGGTGAGATATATTTTATACATGTGTTTATTAACAGTCACCCGAAAGCTTCAGCATCACTCAGAGCTGCACAGCAAACACACTCAGCTACGATACTATTTGTACTGTCTGATGCAAGAAGGGCTTGGATAACATTTGTTTAGTCAAGGACAAACAGTCCTGGGGCCTGTAGGTGGATGGAGGGAAAGACAAAGTTGGGTAACACTTCTGGCCTGCAAAGAAACAGGGTCCCTTCGGCTGAAGGGTTGTTGGGGAGAAATGCAGATAAAACCAAACTGTTCTGCAGTCTGGGTCACGCTCCAAGGGCTGCCTCGTGGGCCCAAAACACTTCACAAATAATCACCACAGAGTTAAGGAAATGAGTCCTGAGATTCAAGCGGGGCTTTAACAACTACCTCTCGTTTCTCAAACAACCACAACGGAAGGCACTGATGAGGAAGGCCAGGGATGCAGTTCCAGAGGGTGGGTGTCAGTCATCAAAGTCGATTCTGATGGGGCCTCCTGTCAGGACATGGTTTGCCGTGTGAACAGACTCCTTCTCCTTCTCCTCCTCCTCCTCCTGCTCGGCCGACCTGCGCACGCGTCTCCGGCAGCCCTGGGCGCAGCGCGAGGTCTCGTCCAGCGCCCCGCACACGAGGATGCGGCAGTGCAGGAACACCTCCTGCGGTGGGGACACAGCGGGACGGTCAGGGCACGGCTCTGGGAGCCTGCCACTGCTGCCAGAGCCGGTGCCACGCCGTGGCCACGGCACAGGGTCCGTGTCCAGCATCGCTGCCCACAGCCAAACTGGCCGCTCCGTCTGTTTCCTTAAGTGCCCTCTCCAGAGAGCCTGGCTGAGATCTCAGAGCCAAGGGTGGAGAGGGAATAAGAAGGCGTGAAACGATCCTCCAGAGGAAAGGATGAAAATGGCAGGAATCAGCTTGGAAGAGCTCGCATGGACTCGTAGGAGCTGCACGTCAAGAATGCGTGAAGACTGGCCAGGACTGATGGAGACGTGCAAGAGGATTTGAAGTGAGCTGGGAAAACAAAGCCAGGAAACCGAGGGGAAAAAGGAGGAAAATGCAGGGTGATGAGGGGCTAAGCTGGGGGAAGAAGGAGAATGCAAAGAGCAAGGCGACAGCTGCCTTTTCTCCTGCACAGCAAAGGCAGTGACAGGATTGCTGCTGCCTGCCCTGCAAATGACAAGGACAGCAAGCAAGATCCCTGCCAGCAGCAGTCACAAAGACTTGGTCAACGGGGAGGCTTTAAGCAGAATGCATTGTGCAGGATGGAGGCAGCAGGGGCAATTAGACAGCCAAGGGAAATTTCTGAATTTTAGAAGATCTCATCTGTTTTAACCCTACTGGGGCTCTCGGGTAGCTGGAGCAGCAGCTTTATACCTTTTGGAGCAGGCAGTGTTGGCTGAGCGTAACAATGACTGGGAGATCCAATTTCCTCCAGCACAGAAAAGGAAAGCTATTTGCATTAGGAAAATGGCATTATCCTTCCACTGCCCTCCCACTACAGAGCTTCTGCCCCAGAGAGACAGCCTGGTTTCACACTGAATTAAGCAGTATGGTGGCCTTCTGTCTGGAGTCCTGGTATCTATACTCACAAGAGCTAGAGAAGACACAAGGTTGAAGAGATTCCCAACTAAAAACTGTGTTGTTTTAAAGACAGGACACTGGGAAATGTGCCTGGTGACTGAGAACACTTCTCTCACCCAGCATAGAAGGGTCCACCAAGACCACCCTGGGAGCAACAACGATTATAGCCTGCTGTGGCATTAATGTTCCAAAACTGCCCTTCATATTTTAATTTTGGTTGTTTTTATCAATCTCTCCTGAAGTGCCTGACTCCTCTAAGATGCAACTGCTGGAACAGGCACAGCAGCACCTGCCTTGGGCCAGCCATTCCATACCCTTTTCCAACTTGCTGCTGAGGCTCCTCAGTCATATCAGAGCTGACAAAATATCTAAGAGTCGAGTTTTGAGCTTACCTTGTTGTCTTTGCCCACAAACTTGAACACAGGAACCTGGAAATGCTTGGCGAGATGGTCCTTTGACGTGTACTGCTTCACGGAGTCATCAGAAACGCAGCTGAGGGGAGCAGAGGGATAGGCTTTAATGGGTTTCCCAGGAATGGAAAAAGAAAGAGAAAAGACATTCCAGCCTATTTAACCAGAGAAAGAAAAGGAGGGATTGGCTCTCTCAGGCTCAGCTACCATGTCTGCTACTTCCTCTTTGGCCACAGGAGAAAATTCGGGAATGATGGGGAAAAACAGCAGCAATGCTAATAGCATCTCCAGACAAGGAACAGCTCAGCAGCAGAGGGCTGGCAGGACGTGGCCCAGTCCCCTCAGAGAGGGACTGCCAGAGAGCTGCAGGCAAGTTTGTCCTCGTTTCACCTTCCTGTGCAACAGTCTGCAGTGTTATGCACTACAGAATGTGGTATGCACTTACTGTACACACATATATATGCACATAAATTATGCTTAAAATGAAGCAGCCTGCACCCACATTACTAAAATGTGACAGATGATGAAAACAACAAAAATCCGCATTCACTTTGCTTTATATCATTTACAGTTTTCTTCCTGCTTGGTCAAACAGCTTGAATTCACTACACCAAAAATTTATAATTTCAGTTTTTCCATCACTAGCAACACATGATTGTATGAGAGGTCACAGAACTGCAAGAAAATAGGCTGCTTTTATAAGAAGTTACATTCCAGGTGCAGTGCATTTATATACTATTACAGCCTATTTAGAGTTTGACAGACAAAAAGTTACAGTGGCTCAATAATTACTGCTGATTCTTGCAAAGCCTTGGGCATCTTGAGAGGCCCTGATGCTGCTGTGAAACTGCATTGCAAAGCAGCTCATCCTTTCTAGCAAGTTAATTCCAAAAATGGGGACTTTGAAAGATTTAAAAAAAAAAACAAAAAACAAAGCAGTGGTGGAAGAGACAAGAGGTACTGGTGTAGCTCAAAGTCCTGCTCTTGCAGCAACCTTCAGCTCCCATCTGGACACGAGAAATGTGCATGGCGTTGTCAGCAATGCTGATGTTTGACATGTTCAGCTGTAAAACAGCAGTTCTGCCTTCACTGGAACATTTGGGAATCTCCATGCTGTTAAAATTCCTTTTTAAAGAAGGCATCTGATCGTAAGGAATGACAGTTAAAGACTTTTTGTAGGTGACCGGCCAAGCTCTAGGGCCACAAAGTCAACCCAGAGGCATGTTCTCATTTGTGAGCATATAAACTGTGATGATTATTGGACACTGGCTCAAACTGACTCCTCAATCCCAGGTTCTCCAAAGGTTCTCCACACTGGTAGAAGGAAACCTGCTGGTTTGGGGCTAGGGAGAGGGAAGGTGGAGGAGCAACAAGAAGGAATCAGGGATACATAGACAAAACCAGCTCAGAAACCTCACGAGTCACAAGGACAAGCCCTTTTGCATTTGTGGGGCCAGACCATATCCCACTCTCCTAGGAAGCCCCCAGAGACCCTGCTTCCCACCTCAGAGAGGTGAGAAGAGACACCTATGGAAGGAAAAGGGGTGAGCCTGGTCAGGAGATGGGGAAAATAACCCTATCCCCGTGCATAACGAGCTTAGGTTTGGGGAGCAGAGTGGCAGTGCCGTGGGAGCTGTGCTCTGACCCTCTTATTCAGGGCTGCAAGGTTAAAAGGACAGCTTGCACAATGAAATATCCACCTCAGCCTGACAAATAGGGCAGCCTGAGGCAGAACAAGGTGAGCTTTGCAGTGGAACTACCTTAACCACCTCAACCACCTCGTGCTCTGCTGAATCACAGCTCCCGACCTCACCAGTACATGACCTTGCTCCAGATGCCCCAGAGAGCTTCAGCATTTATCAGCTGGGCCATCGGTCAATGCCTTTGTTTCATTTTGTTTTCAGAAGGCAGGGAATTAACAGAGAAGAGAGCAGTAGACGGAATTTTCCCATTCCTCAGTCCAAGGTATATCCCCTCCAATTTAAAGAGTGTTTCCCTTTAGAAGGTGCAGTTAACTCTTGCAGGTCTGATCCTACACACACTGATATAAAAATCTCATCTTTATTGCCATGGGCTTTTAGGGCTGGATTGCTAGAAAGAAACTGGGTTACTACAGCAGTGTTTGGAGCAAGGACAACTTAGCAGTGTACTCAGCTAATTTAATTTTGAATCACTGGGGACGCTGGGGCCTGCAGTGACGGCTGCAGAGTGGAGCAGCTGGATGAGGCTCCAGCCCATTTTTCCCTTCAGTGAAGTTTTAATGCCCTCTGCAGGTACCAAGGGACTGCTGGTGCCATAAATCCTCCAACCAGTGCTGGGGTGAATTCAAGAGATGACATTTCCTGCCTTCTTCCCTTCTCTATCCCGCTCAGGTTTTGGCTGCTCTTTTGAATGCCATCATTTTCCACTCATGGGGAGAAACAAATGAATGTTTGGAGCCTTGACTCTGTGAAGGGTCCATGGGAACAGCCAAGCCAGGGAGTTGATAAAATCAATTTTTCCATTACAGATCTGCTCATAAAGCCCAGAAATGTTGGGCACAGAAGGACTTCAGCCTAGGATGGAGGGAGAGCAGGATAATGCTGAATCCTTTGTCGGAAGGAAATGAAAACAGTATATTTGGGTACTTTACGTGGCAGGACCCTTTTGCTACAAGACAACCACACAGGACTTGCCATCAGCAGCTGTAACTGGATGATTCAGTCTGGCAGCTGAGGACATGATTGTTGTCATCATTAAATGGTCTGGCAGGCAACATAAAGGACTTACACAAGCACAGTCCCTTGACTATCAGGCTACAAGTCTTGGGTATGTCTTAGATGTTCCTTTGGCTGGATTTCCCTCCCTAGAGGACAGCAGACTGCCTCACAACTGTGAAACTTCCTCAGAGCTGTCTGCTTAAGCAGCTGGATGCAAACACTCCACAGCAATGCTGTGGACAGCATGACACAGTCATTTCAGCACCCAAAGAAGTGTCTGAAAAGAGGGATCATCTTAGGAGCCACAGCTGAGCCCACAGCAAGGCTCCCCAAACCTCTGATGCTAAATCCACTCTGGTGAACCCACAGATCTGCACAAAATTATTTTCAGCACATCCTGGAAAGATCACTAACCCCAAACACCTCAAAAAATTACAGCCAAACTGAAAGACCCTAAGTTTATTGCACTGACAGGCAGAGAGCAGAGCAAGAGACTCTCTTGGAGCTCCTACCAGGACTAGCAATGGACTCTTCTGGCTCATGCTGTAATAAGGCCATTATGAGAAAATTAAGAAACTTGCTCCAGTTGCTGCGGCAGCTGCCTGGCAGCAGCACACGGCTGTGGGGGTTCTGCACATTGGCTTGGCACTCTGTGGCTGGCAGAGAGGGGATACCAGGAAAGAGAATCTTTTCTACAGGAGCCAACTCAATTATCCACAAGGCTAGTAACAGGGAAATGTGTCCTGTAAAGGCTGCACTCAGAGGAACCTCTTTCACTGCCTCCCACTGTTTCTCCCAATTACTTTTGATGGGACAGGTGGTTTCAGCTTGATGGCTGCTGGTGATTGCTGTGAGCAGGGCAGACAGGCTGCCGTGGAGAAGGGACAGTGTTTCCTGCACCACACAGACAACTCAGCCCCACTGCCAAGTCCATTAAATTGCCAGCAGGAGAGGGAACAGTGAACTCACCCATCTTGAATCAGGTAGTACTTCAAGATCTCATCAATTTTTGAGGTGGGAGTGGCAAAGCAGCTCTCCACCAGCGTCTCCAGTCCACTGACGTGCACCAAGGGTTCAATGCCAAAGTACAGAGAGTCCCGAAGCTTGAGGGTGGGAGGAGCACCCCTGTAGGGCTCATCAAAGTCTTTGTCCTTAAAGATCTCCAGAGTGAAGGGAAAGATGCCGTGGTTGCGGCTCATGATTTCCAAGGGGGAGTTCTTGAGGTTGGGCACGTAGCCCTCGGAGATGGTGTAGCGGCGCGGGAACTCGCAGGTCACCGGGATCAGCAGCTTGCTGGTGCGGACAATGATGTCCCCATTGCTCCCCGGGGTCTGCTTGGGCAAGCCGGTCACCAGGTTGGTGGCAATGATTTTATCATTTATCACCTGCAGCAAAGGAAGTGGAGGTAACTGAGAAAGACCTCTCTGGCTAGCCACTGAAGGCCCAGCTTGTGAATTTACACCCCACAACCGGAATGACGCTCATCCTCACAGACCAACTAAGGACCTCGGTCTGCTGTCAGCTGCAATGCGCTGCACTTCTGCTGCCCCTCTGCTAAGGGGAGCTCTCTGGGTCCTGACCAGTTGCCAGCTTGACCTTTGAAACATTATCAGGAGATCAGAATCTGTCTCAGCAGGAGGGTGAAGAGTGAGGGCACTTGTACCTTCTACCCCTGTGAAGCAGGAGGTGAGCAGAGAGCAGCACCCACGCTGTCAGACACACACCTCTGCAGAGGGGATGGAACAAGCTCTCTGACTTGGGAATACCAGCACAGGTCTGCTCTGAGGGCAGCTAGCATGGCAACACAGGAGACAGCTCTGAGGGTATGGCTAAATCAGCTTTATTCCCCGAGTAAGCCACAGCCATATCCCCAAATCCCAGAGAGTGGACAACAGGTATACATACATCTACAACAGTACCACAGGACTTCAGGGAGAAATGGATGTTGACATGAGTGCCATTGGACACGCCTTTGCACGAAGTGTTGATGAGGGAAAGGTCCAGGCCTCCAACCAGGTCCTTTGGGATGCTCACCTCAATAGAGCTGGACTTGCACAGCACTGGAACTGCAAGAGAAGTCCCCGGAATAACAGTCTGCACTACAAACCTTCCAGCGAGCTGGGGAAGGGCTATTCCGGTTATAATTGGGGGAAAAAAAGGGGAATCATACACAGCATTTATGATGATGTTACCACTGTAACCTAACTGCCTATCTTGCATTCCCACCTACACAACACAAACCAGAGCTGCCACTGCCCCAAATTCTCCAGCCACAGCAATGCCTCAGAAAACAACAAAGACAACCACTGCACTTGCAGCAGAAACTTAGCTGTGCTTTCCAGCTTTACTTAATACTCAGCACAGATTTGATTGATATCTCTTGCACTGCGATGTCCTGGGAAGAGCCTTTGCCAGATATGGGTATCAAATTCACAACACCCCAGGCAAAGCCATTTTTTAAGACCCTTAATCAGATTTTACATCAAACCCAGAACACGCTGAAACAAGGCAGAGTAATTACATACAGATACCAAGCTAAAATAGAAGCACCTCAAAATGCCACAATAATATTTTTATAAGCAATAAACCCAGCTCTGACAAACAAACCCAATTAGCTCACTCATTCCACCTCCTTCCAACCTTTAAATTTTAATACAGGCCACCGTGCGAATTTTTTAAAATTAAAATTTCATTACATAAGAAGCAGGAGAAAACAGAGCTTGGACAAAATAAAAAGGAAGAGAGAATAACATTCAATAAAAGAGTAGTTGCTGTATATATAGATTCCTTGGGATTATACATATCAATTCAGTTAGAGACAGGACAAACATACTGGTGGCATATATTCTGGTTTCAGCCAGAGAAACAAATCCTTTGCAGGATTCACATTTACTATATTTTAAAATCCCACTACAAAACTTTTTTGCAAATATACTAGCTTTCCAAGATTTCTGCCAAAATTAATTGCAGTCCCAGTCCTTGACATTCCTGTGACCTGCCTTCCCTTAATTTCAATCATTAATTATATAATTCAGGATTCTGGATATTTAAGGCACACTGCTAAAAGAGACATTTTGCCCCCCTTTAAAAATTTCCTTGTCCCAGCTAAGGTATTTGCAACAGTCTCTGAGTACCTTAAGGGAAGATTTTTGATTAAAAGTTGATAATTTCAAAGTGATATGCTAAAATGTATTGCCCAAAGCAATAAGTTCCCATAATGACACTGTTGGGTTAGAACAGAAGCTTAAAGAACTAAAAATTACCTTAACCTTCCCTCCCTTGTGTGGCAGCACAAGGCAAAGGGGAATAACTGAGCATGTCATTTTGGCACAGCTCAGGAGCAGACAAAGGGACTTTGAGAACACAGCATAATGCAGACAGAGAGGAACATCCTTTGGAGAACTGACTGGCTCCAGCTGGATTTAAAGACTCACTGTTCTAGCAGCTCCTTGATAAATAAGAAAATCTACTCCTTTTATAAAGGTGACATTCAGGGCAAGAGATTTGGATCCCAACTGCAATTCTCTGAAGTTCAGGACTGATTTGGTTCAGGATCTCTCTGTTTGTACACATCTTTGACTGGCACAAAGTGGGAGAAAGAAAACACTCCATTTCCCCTGTGCTCTGGAGCTGCAGGAGCTCTGTGCCCTCCACCACCTGCACACAGAAACAAGTGAAGGGAACCTCTTGACTCAAGCCAACTCGTGGCTGTTTGGGAAAACACCCAGTCTGTGCCAGTCAAACATTTTAGTTCTTCACCTTCATACTCTGCAGAGTACCTGTGAGCACTGGGAAAGCCTCCTCATTTCCACTTTAAACTCTGCTTTGCACCAATGCCTCTGAACACCTGACCCTGGGAGGAAGCTTCTGTGGTGAGTCCAATGCCCATTTCTCTGTCTGCTGTTGTTACTGGCACCATATTCCAGCCTCTGGCTCCTTCCTCGGTTTTTCAAAGTGCTGCTGCTTGGAGCAGAGGTTATCTTTCTGCACAGACTGCTCAGCAGAACAGGCTCTCTGCTGCTGGGGAGCCCTGACCCACTGCTACAAACATAAACCCTGCTTACCTGCACAAAAATTTGGGTGGAGAACAGAGCGGGAAGAGCATCTCATCCCTACTCTTCAGGAAGAGGTGGGGTACTAGGATGGGCTGCAAAATTCTAGGATGGACTGCAAAATTCCAAGTATTTTGCTGGCTGGTATCTTTATGGAAAAATCCTAGCCTGTAGACTCTGATTTCTGTGGAAGATTATTAATGTTTGTTCTGAACGTAGAGACAGTGCAGAGGAGGGTAGAGAGGCTGCAGATCCAATTGCTTCAGGCAAATGTGCCTGCCCTGCACTGTTAATTGAACCAATATAAACCTGATTAGGTGTCATAAAAAATTGTGTGGTACAGTTCCGTATCTGCTCGGAATTGCAGACCGCAGCATGGGGACATAAATTCACGAATGCAAAAGAACAGGCAATTTCACCTTATGAGATGCTGTATCCTGAGCCCCAGCCCGGCTCCCAGCAGTGCTGCTGCTCTCATTAGCAGCACTTCCAACCCTGCTGGGGTTGCCTCAGGGGCCCAGGACTGAAAAACGTGGCTTTGTTCTGGCCTGTATCCATCCATCATTCAGACCTTCAATCAGTGAGTGTGATCACAGCTCCTGGAAATCCCCACCTCCACCTCCCCACCAGCACTGC
Organism: Cnemophilus loriae; assembly: GCA_013397755.1. Taxonomy (NCBI): domain Eukaryota; kingdom Metazoa; phylum Chordata; class Aves; order Passeriformes; family Corvidae; genus Cnemophilus; species Cnemophilus loriae. The sequence continues at coordinate 69,451 of VZTF01000026.1, forward strand.
TGGATCCCAAGGTGTGCAATGCTCACCCTTGGGAGCCCTGCATTTCTAAAAAGCTTAAAAAGCAGAAACCCCATCAAGCAGAACCACTGCAACTTCTTCTCTGAGGCATACCTGCCCTTTTGGCCACCATGAAAGCCCGAATCTGTCCCTCCAACTGATGTCTGGGCACTCTGCGACACATCAGACTGCAGGAGATTCTCTGAGCACACCAGGCAACACCAGACTGCTGGTAGCCTGGATGAGTTTGCAAAAGAAATCCTTGCAAAAACCAGGGAGCTTGTTTATTCCATGTGCATGCCATAGGCACAAGCGACTCAGCATGAAGGACTCCCTATGGAAAGTTCAGATGGAAGGTTCTCCAAGGATAATGCTGCCCTTGCCTCCACACAGCAGAAGCAACAGTCAATTTTTAGATGCTATCCCAGGCACTTTTCCAAGGGGCAGCAGGAGCACCTAAAATCAAAGCTAGTGCCCTGCTTCAAGGCATAGGAATGCTTGCTGGAATGGCATACTTGGAAAAAAAAACATGCCTCTCTCTTTAACCCCATTCTTGGAAGGGACTAGACTACTTAAAATAAGATTTTGAAGTTTGAAGCACGGAAAATGGCAGTTCTAAGAGCAGAAATTTATCAGAGGTGTGCACAGCTGGAGCAGAGCAGTATAATGGGAGATGTTAATTGTAAGGGAACACTGCCTTACGACTAACATGATACAAGATGCACTCTAGCTGGGCCCTGTGGCTGTTCTCCTGCCTGGATAGAGGAGCAACATCTTCAGGCTCGCACTTTTGGATGGTCTGTCATTAGTAACAAAGCTCCATTAACCCAACTGGAAAGGACAGACTAAGAGAAGATAGCAAAAACAAGAAGAAAAGTTCCTTCAGACATTCTCTCGGGGGACAGAGGCTGCCGGGGAGATTTTGTTGACCTACCTTGGCAAGTGTGGTTGTCTTCTGACAGAACGAGTCCCCTGGGACATTCACACTGGTAGGTGTCTTCCACTTCAATGCAGGTATGGCTGCAGCCTCCGTTGTTATTGTGACAGCCTTCAATTTCTGGGAAAGAAAGGAAAATCAGCACATCCTGCAGGCCCCAACGTACTCCTGACCAACCAACAGTCTGAACGATACAGCTCTCAAAGGCAACAGCTTGTTTCCCAGAAAATGAGGTGGAAACCCCTTTTTCAATTGTACAGTTTCCTGTGTTTGTCATTTCACCATGAGGTTATCAAGGAATTCTGTGGAAAAGCTCAGCAAATTAAATCACATGCTACAGCTGATGTACTGAATAGGCAATCTGCAGCTTGGCACTTTAAGAATCACAGAATTATAGAGCAGCCTGGGTTGGAAGGGACCTTAAAGATGATCTCCTTCCAACCCCCCTGCCATGGGCACCACCTTTCACTGTCCTAGGTTGCTCCAAGCCCTGCCCAGCCTGGCCTTGGAAACTTCCAGGGATCCAGGGGCAGCCACAGCTTCTCTGGGCAACCTGTGCCAGGGCCTCACCACCCTCTCAGGGAACAATTTCCTCCAAATATCCAATCTAAACCTACTCTCTGTCTGTTTAAAACCATTCCCCCTTGTCCTGTTGCTACATGCCCTTGTAAACAGACTCTGCTGAGACATCCTCCAAAACTAATTATTTATGTTGTTTCTTATTTCAGAAAGGGGAGGAAAAATCCTCTTAAAACTTTTACCACACTGCCTCTCTTCATCACCAGCAGAATGAAAGCCCTGAACTTTTCAGGGGAGCTGCCTTGGGGAAGGACAGCCCCACAGGCAGCCAGCTCCTATTCCCAGCAGGGAACACAGGAGAGAAGATGATGTGCTCATTCCCTCTGGGTTTCCCAGCTGGGAGGGAGGTGGGCACACCAAATCCCCCTTGTAGGCTGAGGATGAAACCCTCCTTCAGTTTGTTTAACAGGAACTTTGCTAGCTTGTGAGTTTTAGGCTTTCAGGTGGGCTCAGGGACAGCACAAGTTCATGGTGTAAGGTTGATTCACTTCCTAATTTTCCTCCATTTTGAAGTGCAGAGGAGAGAGGGCAGCTCAGCTAATTGGAGGACTTGTCATGTCTTTTCTTACATCTCCTTTGTTCACATGAGGACACTCTGAGCATCTGAGTTTTTCTGTAAAACATATTCCTAGCCACTGCAGCTGCAGAAAAGAGCCTGAAAGGTCACCCAGACACATTCTGAAGAGTTTGAAAATCTAAGGAAAGTAAGGCCATTTCCAGTTCTTGTTGGCTTCCTATTATAAAGAAAATAATAGAGCATCATGATTTTTTTTCCTTTCAAATAACCTTAACTGGCTGATTTTTTCAGCCCTTTGGGATGAAGATGCTAGATGAGGACTACTGTTCTCAGTAAAGTAATAGTACATAAGATAAGCAAATCATAAATATAAAACATTTCTCCCTGAGCCTGCCATCAGAAATGACTGCATGGTTTTCACTGAAATGTAAAGAAAAGAATGGAAATCCCACACTCAATCCTATACAACGCATGGAAAATAACAGCCCAAACACCCCATATGAGCCAAAGCAATGGGTAAAGCACCATCATGTAAATTTCGAGATACTTTAAACTCTACTCAGCCTCACCAGCTCACGTAATGAAGCTAAATCTCTTGCATTTGTTCTTTTTAGCAACAAGCTGTGAGGTGGCTCACACCTCACATCCCATTCTCTACCGGCTCACAAAGCTGAGGGCACATCTTCGGAAATAAAACTCACTAACAAGATTGTAAAAATCCCCAGCAGCAGTGTTAAACTCGTGAAAGGCACCATCCTTCTTACAGAAGGGAAATTAAATGATATATCAAAGGCCCTAAAAGCCAACTTGGGGAATGGCAGAAACAAACGAGTTTCCAAACAGACTATTCCAGCCCTGTCAGAAGAGTGCAGCACTAGGGAATAAAAATTGCACAGCTCATTTATGTGATGCCCCAGCAGCTCAGAGCTGGATGCAGCAGGGACAAAGCCCACAGACCATTTTTGGCCCCACACGACTTGACAAGTACTTAAGGAGCACTCTGCACAGCAGCATTTCCCAGGGAAGTGTCACTGCCTGGATGAGTGATGTACTAGCAGAGCTCAGAGAGCAGATTTAGCTCTTTTGGGTAGCTGAAAAGTGAGGCACATCTATAGTTGTTTTTCTTGTCTGAGGCCCCACAGTGCCTGTGAATGCCACATAGCAGCTTTGCTGTGAGGGGGCACAGTGCTTTTCCACAGCTCACCACAGGAAACATCAGGCACACGTCAGTTTTTGCTGGGTTTGCCTATTTCTGCTCAGGGATGTTTGTACATTGTTAGTGACAACACATCAGACCTACAATTTAGTCTTTAAACCACCAGTCTAAATCCATCAAGGGTTTCCAAACCGGCTGTGCCACCCCTGGGAAAGAACTGTGGCAGCTGCACAGAGCAGCAGAGCCCACAGACACCAAAGTGCAAAATGCAGCCCTAATCCCAAATTTAACTTCTGTCCATAAATTAGCACCCCCTCTCCTCGATCTCTATAGTGGGAAACTAAAGTGATCCTCATGCTCTAGTCCAATGACATGACATTACCCCACACCTAATGTGAGCTGCCAAAACCCAGCACTGCTAAATCTGCCCCCACAAAACTCTACCCCACAAATCTCCAGAGCCAAATCCCAACAACTCCAGCAACAAGTTCTGCCTGGACAACCAATCTTCCAGATCCACTGCTGCCTTTCCCCCACGGAGATAAACACAAGCAAATCCTAACAAAAATGGATGAGGCAGGGAGAACAAACAAGGAGATTTCTCTCTGCTTGCTCAGAAGGATATTTTAGTATCAACCCCTCTGGCAAGCACAGTGACATTTAATCCCAGGTGCAAGGAGCCAAGAGAGAGCCAGTCCTGCAATAGAATGATTTATACAGTTTCCAGCAGCCTGGGGCAGCTGAAGCCTCACCTTCACAGGTTTTCCCATCGCTTCCCAGCGTGCGCCCGACCCCGCACTCGCAGCGGAAGGAATTCTTCAGGTTAACACAGAACTCGCTGCAGCCTCCGTTGTTCTGCTCACACTCATTTTCATCTGGAAAAAAACAAGCTCTGGAATGTAATGAATAATCCCTCTAACAGTAGTAACACTGACAGTAGCTTTTGAATCTCTTGGTAAAGCTCTGAAAACTCCTCCTAACTCCTTTTTAAAGGCTAAAGTTGCTCTGTGTCTGTCTGCCCCTTTTTTTTTTTTTTTTTTCTGAAAGGTACTTTGTTCTCAGAGATTCTAATTCCTCAACCTGATTTAATCTCTGTGTGCAAAAAGCAAATCAAACAGAGAGGAAGGGACATACATTGCTCTTGCCGAGCCACAAAATGAATGATTTCTGTTAGGCAGGCCAGGATGCTGAAGTTATCAATCAAGGTTCACATGGAGTTTCATCAAAATAGCTTAGAAGCTGGCATTTACTAGGTGTCAGAAGCTTAAAAACAAGAAAAAAGAGAAGTATCATTTTAACAGACAGGTCAGAGATGAGCTCTCTCAGGTATCTGTGGTCCCACACAGTACCCAACAGCTGGCAGCTGGTGGTGGTGGTGCCTCCTTCCACAAGCAACATGAATTGAGTATTTTTAGGCAAAGAATTGGCTGGTACCCTGCTTTGGGAGGCTGGAAGCATGTCCAGGAGACTCACACAGACACTCTGCTTTTCACACATGTGACAGGCTCCACACTTTCCCTTCTAAAAATAGAGCTAAAGCTGCCTAAAAACAGAAGGTGAAGAGGGAAAGGGCTACTGGCAAAGGCATGGAGAGGTTGTTGGAAGGGCCCAGAGGTTGCCTTGGTCACCGGTCCTTCCAAGTTCTACAGCACACACAGATCTGTCCCTGCTCTTCCACACCGGTGACAACCAGCACTTCTAGGATGCAGGCTGCTCATCTCGAGACTGGACTGAGACACTGCTGAGCTGATTTTAACCACGGCTTAGTAGATCCAGGTACTGAAGGACTCAAAGGCAATGCACGGAGTTGGTGGAGGGGTGACAGGAAGTCGAAGACCTTATCTAACCCCTAAATGAAAACGTAACTGAGGATCAGCCGTTCTGCTCTGGAATTTAAAGCGTGAAATGCACTGAGGAGAAGCACAGGGAGGTTCACAGAGCTGCTCAGCCTTCACAGGTTGGTCTGTGATTGGAAGGGACCTTAAAGCTCATCTTGTTCCATCCCCTACCACTATCCCAGGTTGCTCCAAGCCCTGTCCGACCCAGCCTTAGACACTTCCAGGGATCCAGGGGCAGCCACAGTTTCTCTGCTGCATTACTGCAGCAGCTTCAGCCCCCCTCTTCAGGGGAGCTGGGAAACAAAGCACATTCTCTGTTTAGGAAAGACAAACAGAGATTTATTTGGTTTCTCCATAAGGAAGGCACAGCTGCTCTCAGAGATGTGACTACACAATTACTCAGCACAATAGGAAGTTTTTAGAAAGATCATAGAGCCATACAAAAGAGGCTGCAGGTATGTGAATCGGTGTGATCATTCCAGCTGAGGTGTTGTGCCATCTGGAAATCTCGAGGAAAAGCAGCAGTGCAGAAATCCTGCTTGTGGGGGGATGAAAGCAGCTGCAGCACACACAGACAGGCTCAGGACTCCTGTGTGCCTCCCTGCTGCAGGAAATCCTTTCCTCTGGGCCTGCCACACTTTCGCTGAGTGCTAGTGCTTGTCAAGAGCACTTCTGTGACTGGAAGGCTTGCACAGAAGCAGCCAATAAATGCTTTTAATTATCTGAGAGAGCTCAGTCAGCCACTCGGCTGCAGACAAGCGGAGCTGCTTAAGCAAAAGCCTTCCCCAGAATCACTGTGAGCAAGTATAACTCTGCAGCAGGACCAGGCTGCTCCTTCCACACACTGGAATGACTGTAGGCCCTGCCCTGATGCTCACAGACACAAGGTGTGTGGAGAAAGAAACCACCCACCTGCTTTGTCAGGTGTAGCCCCTATGGAACAGACTGACCTGCCACACAGCCTCCTGGACCAACGCTGCTTTCAGCTTCACCACCAAATCAAGTGACAGATGAGATTCCTCCTCCCCCAAACGCCCTTTCCTCCCTCTCCCTTACCTCTTCCTATCCACTGGTGTAGCTCTGCAGCTTCCCAACAGCCCCCCCTTCCCAGCCCCTTGATTTGCCCCACAGACCATCATTTTCCTGACCTCTCAGTCCAGGTGCTCTCCCCCCCAGCACCACACACACAGCTACAGCCATCCCATCCTCAGAGCTTCATGGGGATGCCCCCACAGATCTCCAAAGCCCACGTTCCCTGCTCTGCTCTCACCTCCCTCCTGGCCGTGCTGGTCTCTGCCACCAAGTGCCAGCTCCCTCAATACCTGATTGGCATGATGCCTAAAACCACTGCAGCTGTGGTGGGACTTACAGTTCTTTGGGTCTCCTCAAGCCCCAGGCCCTGGAGAATGTCCCAAAAGGGCAGGACAGGAAGTGTGGTGGAGTTTAGTGTGCAGCCCTACAGCAGGCAGCAAAACTTTTTTGGAGGAGAGATATTCAACAGAGCGTGTGAGAGGAAATCTCTAATGCCAGACTGCACAGCGTTTCCTGAGTACCACAGAGAAACCACACAATCCTGCACCATGATCTTGCAAAGAGACTCTGCTACCGACAGTGCAGCTGCTGCCTTCAGCAGCTGAACCATGCAGAAAGCAAATCCAGCCTCAGAAACATGGAGCTCCAGGGGCACCAGAATGGATGCAGTCGTGGGATGTCATATCTTGGAACTGTTTACAGAATCATAGACCTGTTCTAGGTAGTAAAGGGGAAAACTCCTCTCAGGATATGTCATATTTTATAGTGCTTTGTAAGGCAAGAGACTGAGATGTGAGCAATGAAACAAAGGGAGGAAAAGCATCAGTAACTGGGCACAGCTTATCTCCACCCTTACCAAGGCACGTCTGGCCATCAGGTCCCAGCGTCGTACCCGGGGAACACGTGCAGTCACTGGTGTCCAGGCAGGGGCCCTGGCAATCCACCACATCACAGATGTCATAAAAATCTAGGGCACGACAAGAGCAACGTCAGAACAAAGCACTGAGCAAGCAGCAAAAGTACAGTATTTGTCCCATCAGCTTCCCACCCTGGGTGCAGCCTGTCAGTCACAGACCTGGCCCACGCTGGGAAAGCTGACCCACTGAAGCTGCCGAGAAACAATCAGGTTTAATTACTGCGAGTCAGAGATGCAAATTTTGACTTTGGTAGCGCGCCAAGACAAACCACAGGGCCCACAGGGAGCATTAAATCACCGAGGCCAGGTCAGCTGCGGAAGAAATCCTGCTAGCGGAACAAAGCGGGTGAAACTGCCTCGCTGATCCTACATGGACCCGCCAGCACTTGGAGAAGCCAGGAGCCAGGCACCACCTCTCCTGCCTCCCAGGGACAAAGTGGGGATCAGACAGGTGACTTACGCCCGCAGTAGGCGTGGAAGCAGACACTGGGCTTGGTGAGGTGATACACGTAGTACCCTCCCGGGCAGGCCTTGACCTCGATGGTGGTGTTCCAGAGGCAGCAGTTGCCGCTGAAGCTGGCGCAGGCCTGGCGCCGGACGACGCCGTCGGCCTCGCGCGGGTGGCTGCCGTTCATCCAGACGGGAGCGTGGGTGCCGCAGTGGTTCTCGGGGATGCAGAAGGTGGGCATGGCGTCGCCGGCCATGCCCGTGAAGCGGTACCACTCGCCGTCGATGCCGCTGTCGCACGTGGGCTGCCCGTGCGAGCCGTTGATCCGGTGGTCCGTGTTCCTCCAGGGCTCGTTCAGGCTGATGTAGGCAGAGCAGGGGTCCAGGGCTGGGACACACAGAGAGAGCAGCTGGTAGATATCAAACCAAGTTGTTGATGGATAATTACAAAAGCATTTTTTTTTTCTCCAGGCCTGACTTAAGAGAACTGTTGTGATAGTGAGAGATCCCTGGGGAAAAAAGGTGATACTGGCAAACTCACTGCCTTGTGGAAAATTCTGACAGCTTGTCTTACAGGTCTTGGAGGCACAAGTAAATTAACAGAGCTCTTACAACATTATGCCACAGCCTAACTTCCTGCTTGGCTGATAGAAGGAAAAGCAAGATATAAGGTCCAGGTAGTGGTTTTGCCATAGGAAATATACCCTGGGAACACTGGATCTAGCCTAGGACAACAAGCCTTTGTTCAAGTACTAACTGAGCACCTGCAAGCCCCTTCTGAAGTCACTGGTAACTCTCCCAACTGCCTTGCAACAAAGGACTGTATGTCAAACAGGTTACGCAGCCTCTTCTGAAACCCATCCACAGCCAGTGTCAGCCCTCACAGCAGGGCTGCCAAACCTTTTCATCCATTATCTTAAAATCTAGAGGGTGTGAAGGTCTGAACTGGGACCTTCTGGGGAGCAAAAAGGTTCAACCCTTTACACATCTGTGTTCCCTGCAAGCCCACAAACCCTTCTGATCTGCACAGGAGAGCAGCTGTTTGTGAGTGAAGGGAGTGTTTGTGGGGGCAAGACACAAACACTTCCTGGCAAGTACGTGTCTGTTCATGCAGTGCTCAAGGAAAGTGTCCCTTTTCAGAGGCCTTTCTGAACCTTCTGCAAATAATTAAAATATGAGAGTACCATAGGGAGAACATAAATGAAGAATTTAAGTGTTCATTAAATTCTCAGTCTCCTCCTAATTAACCCTCATTTGGCAGCTTCCCCACTGGAAGTCCAGAGGTTCCATTTTCCCTTACATTTAATACCTCGTTAAGCACTACTTATCCGTGACAAGCAATTCCCTATTAAGGAAAAGGAATGCTAATACTGCCCTGAATAAGGAAAATTGATTACCATTTCCTAAAATTAGGCTAATAAAACCAATCACTCTGATAAAATGCATCTTAGACTGGAACAGCCTCAACTTTCCACAGCACATTTCTTTTGAAGTTCTAAGGCTGTGCTGTTTTGTTTTGACAACAGAGTGATGGAGTTTGGGTGAGGGAGGAGTACTATGCTCTTTCTATTAGAAACACAAATGATCCTGGTTCGTTATTTTGATTGGTTACACTGACTTTAAAGTGGGAACTACAAGTGCTTCAGAGAATGGACTTCTAGTCACTCTTATTTAGCTGTGTCCTCTCTAAATACCTGTCCCACAGATGTGCTGCCTCGTAGAAATATCTCACAAATGTAACATCTCTCATGCCTTCCTCAGCCACAGACACGTTTTTGCTTGGTCTCAAATCCAGCCTAAAAGGCAGGAGCAGCTGCCACAATCAGGAGTGCTGCAGAGCTGGCACAGGGAGCGTGGATCTGGGTTATGAAGGAATCTCTAGTGCCACGATTCAAAGCTATGCAGAGGAGCTGATTCACTGCCACCACAACCAGCCTCGTTCTCCTGAGCAGCAGAGAGGGGAATGCAGCAGGGAACCTCTGATGGGATTCACCAGGCATTCCCTCGTGAGCTCTCCTTTTCACCTGCCTCTGCCTGCCTGCCCTTAACCCACAGACAGCAGCAGTGCTGTAAATCCCATCCTCCAAAAGCTGGTTTGACTTCTCCCAAAAGGAAAAGACAGGTCCTGAACAGAGCTTCCTCCGGGCTTCCCTCAGTGTAATTCCCTTGGTTTCCACAAGACGATTTGGTGTGGCCTTAGAGTGAGTCACTGACTAAGATGAAAAGGTTTTCATGTTGTTAAAAGCCAGATGAGGTGAAGCAGGAATGCCCTGTCAGCTTCCCAGCTGGGCAGCACTAAAAATACCAACACTCTCATTAGCTTTCATGTAATTATGAAATATCCTTTGTAGACAGACTCTGGGAACGCTCATCTAGGGAGATTACATTGTCTCCTAAACATCCAGGAGGTAATTTAAAGACAAAATTTAGTGAGATGAACACACAGCATCTCAGAGGGAGCTGGAAAAAGGCACATCAGAGGAATTAAGGTAGCATTCCCTCACATCTTTCATTCCCCTGAGAGCTTCTGGCAGGAGTGAGGGGGAGGCAAGCAAGCAAGCAGAAAAAGCATACAGTGCTCTTTGAAGCACTGCAGATCCTCACAGCCACCTTTGGACTGCCAGTGCGGCCCCACGCCAGCCTCCCTGCAGACACCAAGCAGTCTTTGGCAGCACAGTTTTTTCATTTTAATTAATTAAATTGAATTTTTAAGAAAAAAATTCCACAAAAATAGAGAAGCAACTGATCAGCCTCTCACCTCTTGTCCCCAGACAACAAGCTTGGGGGTTTGCACAAGACAAATAGCTGTCTCCAGCTCCCTACTTTTCATTTTTCTTGGCTCAATCTTTTTCTTCCCCAATGCTACTTGCGTGGCCTGAGCAATTCAGGCTGACAAGCATTAGCTACGAAGCAAAGCTTTTCCATTTATAAGCTTGATGCCATCGTTAGTCCTCTGGCTGACATGGTAGCAGATGCACTGGGTGACAAATGAGGCTCCAGCGAGCACTGGTGAGCGCCCCATTCTGCAGAGATTAATCCTGGGTGCATTGTGTAACTGGAGGTCTCTGCTCCAGCACAACTAAGCAATGAAGGGAGCAGCACTGCATTATGACACTAAAATCAGTTCACCATTTGTCAAGGAAGCAAGTGAAAAGGTAGCATAATGTCTACTCAGAGAGTCTGTCCTCCAAAGGGAGAGAAAAATCCCACAGTGCCTTGGCAATAGATTCTCCCAATATGGGAGACTTCACACTCTGTAACAGAAGGATCTTTCCAACTGGAAGGAATTTCCCATCTCCTCCAACGAGCAGGGATATTTCTCCCACCTTCCAGTCTTTCACCTAAGAATACTAAAGCTCAGCCTGAGCCTTAGAGATGGCAAACAGAAATAAGGCAATGGCTTTTTACTCACGCATTGAAGACACTGGCTGGAGCTGGACGACAAAGTAAATACAGAAAAACAAGTACTGGAACATCCCACTCAGCCGAGGAAGAGCCACCACTCGAGGGACAGAGGCTTGAAAGCCCTTGTAGAGGCTGTGGCTGCTGCAGCCTTCCTCTCAGGGGAGCTTCTGACTCCAGGCTTCCAGAAGAGCAAGTGTGATTGCTCTCCTGGAAGTTTATCAGAGGAAGAAGCCGAAGAGATGTGGGGTACAGCGCCAGCCTTGACCTCCCCAGAGCAGCTCTGCCCTTTACTGACAGCAGGGATGTACTTACTGATCAATCTTGTTTTTTGGACGTGACCTGCTATTGTTTTCTGCCCTGACTGCCCCACAGTGACACCTCCACTATCTTATCCAGAGAAGAATTCTAGCCAGGGACACCCGGACATCCCGAAGGGATGGAAAAGAAGAACAGATGGGTGCTTGTTATCTCTGCTTCTTCCACAAGTCATACTTCCATGGCTCCCTCCAGGCAGAAAACACCAGCTAAGGAGCCTTAACTGCAGGAAATAGCGGCCAAAGGAGCAGGACTGATCCTTCCGAGCACAGATTGCAGAGGAGCGCTTGGAGCAGAGCTACAATGGGAACATCAGTCAAACTGAAAGACTGGTGTCCCACAGGGAAATGAGCTGTTCCTAGGCTACACAGAGGTCCTCGCCACTCCTGGTCACACAACCTGGCCACTGCAGCGAGATTTTCAAACGAGACAAGTAAAGACACTTTTCTGCAGTAGTCTTACAATCCCTTGTCTTTGAAAAACAAACCAAACCCAACATTATGGAATTAATTTTGATGCAAAACCAAGTAACTGAGAACCTCTCCTGACTAGTTCAAACCAAACTGGGCTGAGCCACAGGTGACAATCACAAGCTCTACATGCAGCACACTGAAATCTGTTCTTTACTACAGGAAACCCAGAAAGGATTCTTCCCTCTTATCCCACCAGCTCTTACTGTGAGAGCTCTCCATCAGCAGTGAGTGCAGCCAAGACTGCAGTAATCACACAATCAGGCAAATGGGGGCATTTCCCCATTCTCTTGGAATTTCTGCAGCAGGCTGGCCTAAGAAACAACACCATGCTTCAAATGCCAGCGGGAACAAAGTGGCTCCATTATTTTACATGTTGAATTTGCACAAGACAGGGAGCTGGGTGCTTGTCTACCTTGTAGGGACTGTACATTACAGAAAATTATCAATGGCCTCTCTCTGTTGGGGCGTGGCCCCGGGAGTGAAGTGCAATATGCTCTGCTCTACACCGGCACAGGAGTCTTTTTTCAGTGGTGAACAACAACAAAAAAACTCAAAATAAATTGCTGTTATTACTCCCTATTACTTTAAGAAAAAAAAAAAATTCTTGTGGCTCTGTTGTGCTGACAGCTGTGCAGTACCAGAAAGGTTTTTCCAACAACAGGAAAGGAGAACAGATTCACTACACAAAGCTATCAAGGCAGATAACCCTCAAGAGGTGATTATGTGAATTCCCAGAAGAGAAACTAAAATTGAACAGAGAATAGCATAGCAAGCTACCGGAATTTCTATTTTGCCACTTTCATTGAGAGGCTGATTCATACTTATGATGGCAGGTAAATAAAAGTGACAAGCCTGAATGGAATGCTCTGTCTGTGCCACACGTGTACAGCTCTCTGAACCATCTCATCACCAGCTGCTTTGATTTTGTAGCTGCTACATGAGCCTATTACAACAATGTTTTGACAGGTACACATGCATGACTGACAGCTGACAATTAACACAGAGAAACAAACTGCAGCATCACCAACTGGAGCCTCAAAGATGTCACCTACAGGCCCTGTCAAGTTCTCGAAATTGGATTAAAGCAGGAGATGCCCCAGCATTCCCAGAGATGACACTATCCCAATTCACCATAACATCTAGTTGAAGGAAGTGGTCTCAAGCTGGAGAAGACAGTGTGCTGCCTCTAAACGTTTCTGGGAAAAAGCACCAGAGGCAGCTCTTCTACCAGCACCTTCTCTTTGCAAGTTAATTTGGATGATATTCCCAGCTCCAATTCCCCCACAAACAATCTATGCCTCAGAGAGCTGTAACAGTTAGTCCTGAGAGGATAAAGGGAGGGAAAAAAACTCAAACAAAAAACCTCCCTGCAAGGAGATGCTCTGGGAGAGACACAGTTCCAATAGGGAATTCTGTAGGACCTGCACTCTCCAGCAAAGATGTTCCTCCTGACCTCCACATTTGCACCCCAAAGACTGATGCACCCAACACCCCAAAAAGAATCAGGCTAAAGTTAGGTTCTCTTAAAAGAAGTCACCAGTACTGTTTAAAAGATACGAAGAAGGAAGGCAAAATTAAAACAGAGAGCACGGATTTTATTTTGGTACTCAAGAGGAATTTTCTAAACCTGCCACAAAGCCTGTGCGTATCTGTTCTTAACACAATAAAGAATGCTCATTTGCAGGTGGCAACCACCCTCCTTGTCCCTCCTGGAGATCTCTGCAGGGCTTTACCATCCTCACACTAGGAACTCAAATTCTTCAAAGCACTGGCTGGGCTGGAAAGCCTTGTACAGTTTGTAATGGACTCACAAATAAAAATGCTTTGGCATGTGCTGAGGTGATCTTGGCTTCGTCAGAGCCACCTCTCAGGACACACCAATGCCTGGGAAGTGTGTGAAGCACAGCTCTGGCTGCAGGAACCTGCAACCTGCCTAGAAGGAGCAGGAGGAAGAGCTAATCAGCACTTCCTGCCGCAGAGAGGGAGGAGAACCCGGCACACAGGACAGGCTCCCTGTCTGGGATTGATTGGAGGATGTACATTCACAATAAGCCCTGACAGGCAGCTGAGATGGATTGCACTGAAGTCAAGGACTTTGAGATAGACCTTGTTGCTGTAAACAACTTGTTCCGGGACTCAGTGCCAGTGGGAAGAGCTGTGGAGATCAGGGAGGGAGCACAAGCTGAGTGAAGGGTGGGCAAACTCAACATGAGTACAACATCAAGAACCCATTCGAATCAGGCAAGTACATCACTCCTAGTTTGGAGTAGCAGTTATTTCCTTTCCCTTAGTGGAGCACTGTGACACAGAACTTGGTGTTCCGAGAGTGTTTCTCCACAGCTCCTACAAACCCAGCATATTTTCCATGCTTCTCCATTTTTGGATGGAGGAATTAGGGCATAGAGACAGCACACCAACAACTGCAAAACTAGTCAGGGGCAGAAAGAGAAGTAGGACTCATCTTTTAAGAGGCCTCAGAGCCACAGCAGCACAGCCTAAGAGCAGCTTCTCCCCTACTTCAGGGCTTAGGTACACTGCAAGTCTTAATTTTTATTACTGTATTTTACTTTTCACACCTTTAAGGTCAGTATAGAAAATAAGCTTGATGGGTTTTTTAAAAGGAATAATTAGAATCTCTAGGGATAGGCAGAAGAATACCTAAGATATAAAAATCTCCTTTCTCTGTGAAAATGAAGCCATACAATGGGGCACAGAGGGAAGAAGCTTGCTTTTGTAACTCCACACACACAAAAGATCCAGGGGATATCAAAGAAATTGGTCCACTGGCTCAAAGACAGGGCAGCTTGGCCACCTTCACATGGCCAGTGCCAGGGTCTGACAGCCAACAGCAGCTTCAGAGCACCATGCAAACCCTCTTAAAGCCAATATGGAAGCACAAGAACTTGCAGCAAGGTGATCATCATGGCTGCCTGCCAGGCAGGAAGGGTTACACGGGGAAGGAAAGAGGGTTTTTTTCTTTGCTCTTCAGGAAAGAGGAGCCATGAACACCTTCCCTGGGGGGCCCACAAGGTAGAGCCTCACAGGTGTGGCAAAGGGAACTTAATGCAATCCTCCAGAAAACTTTGAACTGGTCATACATTTACTTGAAAGCTCCCTCACAGAAGAGGTTAATCAAAAGAACAACAAAATTGGTAGAAAAAGCAGCACCTGAGCACTGCAATGCTTATCTCTGACTGAAGCTGAGGAATGCAGTGGTACATTAAGATTCAGGCAGCACTGCCTGCTCCGCAAGTGCTGCCAGGGGGACAAGACCCTATCACCTGCCTGGCTCCCAACGGGGAAAGAGCTGCTGCAAGAGTGTGCTGATGTTGAGATACAAAGGTGTGGGGATCAGGAGAGCAAACAAACCCCGCCCTTCCCTTCAGTGTTAGCATTCCAAGGCACTGAGACTGCAGTGGAAGGCTTGTGGATTTCAGGGCACGAGTGCAGACGCTTTCCCTACTTTTGTTACCCACATCGTCTCTAGAACAACATTAAAGCATGTGCAGGAACGGTTTTGTAACAGCATCTTCTTGCTTTCGAAATAGAGATTGTGGTGCTAAGATGTCACAGAGTCTCCTGTTCTCCTGGATGCCAAAACAGACGAATTCTTATGCGACTGAGCCAAACAATTTACCTGAGGGTGGCAGCAGCTCACCTGGGGACAGCAGCAGACTAAGGGCTGCCTGGAGGAAGGCCTGGCAGCAGTGATTAAAGGTAGGTGACAACAAACAAACAGCTTCCAGCTCTTCCCCCTCCCAGCTTTGGAAAACACAAGAGTTGGCTGCTTCAAAAACTAGCTAGTCATGGATGGTAATTTTTTTTTTTTTCAGCAGTCCATGGGCCAGATGGAAACCCGCACCAAACATCTCATCCTAATAACCTGTAAAGTTAGGACAAAGCACACTTTGCTGATCCCCAAAGGTAATAAACAAATCACACGTCACCATGACAAATCAAACCATTCAAGGGCCCAGAAAGAAAGAAACTGAAGGACCTGAAAAACTCCAGTTTTTCTCCAAAACAGCACCTGAACGCAGTATAGAAATACACTGCCACCAGAGGTAACTCTTTTAGGTTGCTGGGCATTACCTGCCCCTATATATTCTTATCCTGTTACTATGCTGGCCAAACAAAGGAAGATCTTTGCAGGACCAAGTATTCTCTACCTCTACCTCACCACCTCAACCGCTCCCGAGATCCCTGTGTTGGGAAGCCAGGCCTGGCAGCCAGATCTCCATCCAGGCTTCTTCAGGAAAGCTATTATCTGCATCACCACGGCCTCGGTGAGGTAAGCTCAGTCAAGAAGACATAACCTAAACAAAAAGAAATGGAGCAAACTCAGGAGAGAGCTGCCACACAGGGAATATTCTCTTCTCAGCTGGGGAAAATAACATTATTCAAGAGCACTGATTCAAAAATTGAATAGTTATTTATTGTTCCAGAAGTACATTGCTCTTTTATACATATTTCATAAATGATACAGGATTTTACACATGTTCAGGTTTTTTTTGTTCTTTTTTTTTTTTAAAGAAGGACTTTTCTCCATGCTCCCTCCCTCATCCCAAACACACACCAAGGATTCAGCTACAGGATTGTGTTCATTTTTTTTCCCTTTAAAACTCATCACACAAACAGGATAAAACAGATAAAAAAAATAATCACGCAATGTAATTAAATGGAAAGACAGAGGAAAAGGGGAAGGGAAGAAAAAAACCAAAACTAGAAACATGCACCCATTCGGTCCAACATGCCACTGAGTGAGAAGAGGCAGCAATCCCAGCTGTGTTTCCACATCTGCAAGGCACCTGGCATCTAGTTAATACTGAATTATTTTCTTCCCTATATTTTTAAAACATGGTTCTCCAAAAAAAACCAGAAGCCTCTTTCCACGACACAGTGAGGAGAAGTAGTGAAACATCAAAAAGAAGCAGCCAGCCTTTCCATATATAAAGCTTAGTGTCCTTCTCCCACCTTCATCCTGTCCCCACAGCATTTATCAGCAGGGTGCTAAACCAGACTGACCTGCTTTGAGTGAAGAGATGTTTTATCTGCTTAGAAAGCAGCCAGCCCTGGCTAAGAGAGAGGGCAATAGGTTGACCTTCCTTCCTTTATTTCTTTTTAGCTAAGAACAAGAGATGTCATTAGCCACTCCTAAGAAATTCTAACCTGTGGACACAAAGTTCACTTAAAGCTACTTAGTCAGGGGAAAGTGCTACAGAACCAAAGCAGTTCTGTGTCTTGCACCGTAAGATTCCCCAGGCTCCCAAAAAGCCTCTGGGCAAGGGAAACATTTTGACAAGATATGAAACCTTCTAGCCCATTACACAAGCAGACAAATATCAAGTTTCATTATTCCACGTTCCAAAACTGTTCTTTAAAAGTAGGAGTCATGATTCTGCCAACAGTTTTGTAATCCTTTAAAAGCCTTCATAATTTCATAGTCCAGGTGGCTCTCAGATTTGGGGTAGGAGGAGGGGAACCTCCCTCCCTTTAAGACTGAATATAAAAAACCACTCATGCAATGCTGCCATGGATTTCCAGAAGGAGCTCAAGGGCATTGGGACGCAAAGTTTATATAGTCATTATAGAATAATCCAAAATATCGATTATCAAACGTCCAGAAGAAAACTCATTCCTTCTCTCACTTAGCTACAACCAATCTGTGCTACAAATAAGCAAAGGAGGAAGTCAGTGGAGCACAGAGGGTGGGCTGGGAAGGGGAAGCTCACGGTTTTCCAGTAGAAAGCAGTCTTGTAGTAACTTTATAAAAGAGACCGGGTCTGACCAGAAGTGTGCGTGTTAATGGCGGTGGAGTGCAAGTTCTGATCACCAGCCAGAGCTCCAGGTGGCTTGGATTCTTTATTCTTTTTTTTTTTTTCTCCTTTTGTTTTTTTTTGAGAGAGAAAGAGAGATCGGAATCAGGTAAAGGAAAATTTAAAAAGCTAAGCAGGCTGCTGGTGTCTTATCAAGAGGCAGACCCTGCAAAGCTGGAAGAAGACACCCCTACACCCCAGCATTACATTCTTTTCATGAACCCCCCCAATCCTGTATTTGTACACAATCACCATTCTGACAGTTTTTAAAATGTGACTATTTGCCAAGCCCTTTTCAGAACTAACATTCCACAATGTCCCATCATCTTCAGATTTAAGAGATTTTCCCCCTTTACAGTCCTTTGTCTTGATTAAAGGTAAAAACCCTCCACCCCCCACACCACGTCCCAGCTTCCACCTGCAATGCTTTAATTAAAAAAGGCAAGAGCTATGAACAGGTTTTTTGCCGGGGTTCAGAGCTTCTTTGCTGATCAGTCCTTTTCAGAAATTTGCTGGATGGGCAGATGAACTTGCAGTGGGTCTCGAAGCCTCTTAAGGTCCAATTCTGCCTAAAAGTAAAAGAAACATTATAAAGCACGAGCTCCCAAAACAACTTCCCCCAATACCGTTTCCCTTTAGAGAAAGGAAAGCTTTCCCACATTTCCTTGTTTCTTCCCTGTCCAGCAGGAAAGTGTCCAAAGAATAAAACAAAGTTGCAGGCTCATATTTGGGAATACCATTCTCAGCTGTATTTCTCTGAACTTGTCTGCATGCAGCCACTTAAAGGAATGTGGTAGGGAAGATTTGGATCCCTGCAAATACACAGGAATATTTAAAAAAAAAAAAAGCCAACAAAAACCCAACAAACCAACATCCCAACTAGATTATTAGGGACAGTCGATTCTAGAAGAAAAGCTCCAGGAAAATATGGCCATCCAATGGCATCTGTGTTCAACATGGCACAAGAAACCCCAGAAAGACCTGAAGGTCCTTCCTTAAGCAGTTTGTTCTCCAAGGCAGGGGTAGAACTCCTCTTGCCCTGGATATCTCACACTGTCATTTCCAGAGCCTGGGAATAAAGGATGATAGAGAGCAGTGAAAAATAACGTGGTAACTCTGCCTTTCCTGCTCACACCATCCTTCTGCAATAAGGCTCTCAGAAACACAAGGAAATATCTCTATCCGAGTCCTTTGCCGAACAGATCCCACAGTGTGGATAATCTGTCAAGAGTGTCTGTCTCCAGAGTCTGAGAAATCTGCCCCCACTGACTTTAACAATACAGCTACGTTTTCCGAACATTATTTTCCAGGACTGCACTGAAGCGCTATGTCAGGAAGACCTGAACTGAATGGATGCAAGTCTTCATTCCTCACTAAATCCATCTGGTGTGTGGGAGCTGAGAAGAAAAGAAATCTTGAATTAGGCTCCTCTGAGGCATAAAGCGTCTGAAGCAACTCAAGATTTGCCAGCAGTTTCTGAAAGGCCCTTAAAAGATTGATATGGGTTTCATGTTGATTTACACATCCAGCAATTCCATTCCTGGGACTATCAAAGCCAATTCAGTGATTACAGTGGGGCTGTGACAAGAAAATGGGCTGAAAACTTAATATACATTCATTCTTGCTTGAGGTGTGTCTGTTAATAGCAAGGAAGTGCTAGCAAGCAGTAATCTCTTTATCTTGTTTCTGGAAAAATTCTTGTTACCTGAGCAATTGCATCCTTGAGTTGATTGTATTTCTCTAGATCGAATCGTGTCTTTTTGGCTCCTTTATGGAAAAATAGTAAGTACTGTCTGTCTCTGGCATCTGGATAAACATATTCCTAAAGAGGAAAAAAGGAGAGAAAACAGGAATAAAGCCACAGCAGGGACACAACACAGGATATCTCAGGTGTGTTTGGGAGAAGGACCAGTTTCTGACAGAAGGCACAAGCCTAGTCCAAGCTCACACCATGGTGGGTGACCCCTGCCAGCAGCTAAACCCCCCACCCAGTCACTGCTGCACAGCTGGATAGGAGAGAGAAGAGAATCCAAAGGTAGGAAAAAAAATGAGAAAAATTTAAGTGTTAAGTTAAAGACAGTTTAATAACTGAGCAAAAAAACCCACAACAGCACGAGTGATGCAAAAGCAATCACTCACCACCTCCTGCCAGCAGACCAATGTCCAGCCAGACTCTGAGCAACAGCTGCTTTGGAGAAACTCCCTCCCAATTTATTACAAAATGTGACATTATGTGGCATGGAGTATCAGTTTGGTCAGTTCAGGGCAGCTGTCCCAGATGTATTCCCTCACAACACCTCACCCAACCCACCCTCAGCCTATTCCCAGGGATGGGAAGTGGGGGGGGTTGGGAGGGGGCAGACCAGGGAAGAACAAAATCCAGAGAAGGCCTTGATGCTCTACCAGCACTGCTCAGCAATAGCAAAAGCACTGCTGTGTTATCAAGGCTGTCTTGGTCACAAATGCCAAACACTGCACCACACCAGCTGCTCTGAAGAACATTAACTCCATCCCAGCCAAACCCAGCAAAGTCAGACATTTGCTTCTCTACTCATTTGTTACACTCCAGCAGTGAGTTACCATCAACTCTCCCTCCTGTCTCCAGTGTGTGAATCCTTCCACGGAGAGAGAACAAGAACTAACATTTCGTACTGACAAGTTTGTGGGGAAAAAAGGAGGGAAAAGAGCTATAAATACTGTCCCTGAAATGATGCAGCTGACAGACCCTTGGGACACCGTGCTGGAATAACTGCAGCATCTGTTCTGATGGCTTTGTGACAGCAGAGACACTTTGAGCCCCCCCTTCCTCATTATTTAGGCGGCATTAGGAAAGTGATAAGAAACCACGTACTAGAAAATCCATAGAGAATCTGTCGCAATTACAAGGACCCAGAGACAGATTCTTCATCTGGATGGGAGGCTAGATCTGTGAAAGGCCTAAACAACAGCATTTCCAACAAGACGCCCAGTCCTTGGTCTCTTTAAAAAGGTCAACATGGCACATGAGAGGGGTGGGCTTCCTTGAAGCTCAGAAGGTACCTCATGCAGCCATAGCTGTCTGTACTGACCATATCTGCCAGCAGATGGATCTATCTGGCTACAGCAGTCAGTCACCAAACACAGAAAAGCACTTCTGGTAAGACAACCAGCCAGGACCACCACGAAAACACCCCACAGCCACACACCACCCTCCCTGGCCAGCACAAATTAAACAAGTGGCATCTGGGTTCCAACAGGACAAGGAAGGGGCAAAGCAGCTGCTACCAGGCACAACTTTGCTATTTTTCTAGGGAGTAGAGCCCAGAGAAAAGTCTTCTACTGAAGTGTCAATATCAGCACAACAAGTCCTACCTGGCGAGTGATTACGAAATAAGCATACATTGCCATGGCACTACCATAGGTGATGAAATAGGTGACTGGTTCCATAATGTCCCAAGAATATTCCCACCAGGTGAGGCGGGCCAGAATCCCAAACTGAGTGGCCATGTAGGCCAGGCCTCCCCACAACACCAAGGTTGTCCTCTTCTCTGCTTTCCTGCTGAGCTCCATCCTTACCTGCAGAAGGCAGAAAGACATACCTTGCAGTCTCAGAAGTAATTATGTTAATACTGTTAAGAGATAACAATGTAAAAATAGTCCCTTATATTAACAGTAACATTGAGTAGTTTGAAACATTATTTGATTATGCACGATGCTTATACAAACAAACCTAAACTTCTTTTCCATCACTACCTTGCTATCACCTATATTTACTCTGAGCATGCTCTGAATGCCTCAGAAAAGCATGTATTTCTCTACGTTCAGAGATGTTCTGTTGCATTAGCCCCAGTCTTTATTTACTAACAAGTTCATTTCCAATTACTTAAAGCAAGGAAACAAAATACTTCCACAGAAACCAGAAGCAGACGTGGTTTGGTAAACACTCGGTTCAGTGATCTTAAAACTATTTGAAGCATGCCAGGGACCCAATTAAAACCTGGAAATACATTCAGGCTGCATTTGGAGGATAAATACAACACACTAAGAAACTCCTTACTTTTTCTAGAGGTGCTAGTTGCTCCTTCAATTGCTCTAGTCTCCCTATCAGCTCCTTCTCCTTGTTCAGCTGGTGCTCCTCGATGCTCAAGGCTGTGTACAACTGCTGAACCAATGTCTTCACATCATTCAGCGTCGTGGCATTTTCATGGCTTAAGAGCTCTAGGAAAAAAACAGAGGCTGCTTTATACACCTGTGCCCACAGGGCTCCTCATGTGCCCTTGGAAAACTGCTGTTAGTCTGCACCAGAAACAAAAAAAAACTCTTTTCAACAAAGAAGTCTTTGGAAGAGCTCCAGCACTCTAAGATAGTGTGATCCCCTTGAAAGAAAACCATGATTGTTACTGGATTATTCCTAAAATCTGGTAAGAACAAGGAAAAAAAGAGATGTCCCATAAAGCTGGCCAGACGTCAACAGCTGCTTCTGATTCATATTTATCTACAAAACAAATAAACTAAACTAGCTAGGATCCATCACACCAGCTGCCAAGACACAGGCAGAACTCAGACTACAAGACCACCAGCAACCAGTTATTGGTGGTAGCAACTGAATGTTGTGGGTTAGGGACCCCACAACAGTCTCATCAGCAGCATTTTGAGTGCCAGTGCTGAGAACTGTTTCCCAATACTCTGTAGATAACACCCTCACTGTGCTACAAAGGAGTGAAGTTCTCCCTCACTGTATTTAGAAACAAGAACAGGGCCAGGACTTAAAAACATCTTTATCCTTGCATTCCAACACAAAAAGGATTCCTAGAGGATACCAACTCATAAAGGAGTTGTGACTACTTGTGTTGTGTTACAGCCCACATAGAAAAAAAGAAGTTTGAAATCAAAGCAAAAGATTTTGACACTAACCAAATAAAAAAAAATAATTTTTGTAGCATCCTTGGGCTCGTACCTAAAGTTATCAAAATATCATTTTACCAACTCAAAAAAGCTATGGACGGCTTAAGTTCTAACACCAGCAGCTCAAGGGAAAAAAGTGACTCAGTTGCCTGTGCCAAGACACACAAAGCACATCATATTTCACTCTAGTTAAAGGGCTCCTGTTCCCCTATGAAGAAAAATCCATGTGTTCCTACTGAGGTGACAAAATTTCAGTTTTAAGTTTAAATTACAGTATTCCAGCATTTCCATTTTCAAATACACAAGGTGATCTCGTAAAAATGCAAAAGCAATAGCTGAGAAGTTTGACAGAACTGATCTCAGTGCCTATTTGCAGGCACATTCATTTCAGCACAAACTATAGAAATCTCCTTGGCAAGTGCATCCTAGGAGACAATTTCCTGTAACCTTGGTGATCCCAGAGCTCACCTATCAGCACACAGTGGGTGACAGAGCAGAGTAACAACTTTGTGTGTGTGATATCCACTGGTTGAGCTACCCAGTCTTAACGAAGAGCTTTCTGCTAAGGCGCTTTTAATGAGATGGGGAAAAATCATCTCTAGTAGAGGTCGGTCTACCCCACATTTAGGGGAGAAAGAACATCTCACCCAGTACTGTACTCCCAAACCCAGAATAACAGAACAATAAAGCAGACAAAATCCCCCACATCTGTGAGCCAAGGAGAAAAGCACTTCCCAAGCTGCCCCTTTTGTTTAAATCCTCAGAGGTAACTACAGGCATGCAAGAACCTGGTGTCTTATGAAGGCTATGAAGCTGCCCAGAAGAAAGAGGGCAGATAAAAACACTGAGTTCCTGCCTTCACCTGTAATGCTGAACTGTCCCAAAAGCTTCTTGCAGGTTTTCACATCTTGAAAATCATGCACATCCAAAGAATATTATTGAAATGGATTTTCTTATTGACTCAAAATAGGTTGGCTTCCCTTCCTAGCTGGTTCTTCATAACACAACCTTCTAAGGGCACAGTCTCCTTTATTTGACTGTTTAGCAGCTAGCAAGGTTTTGAGGTTTATCTGCAATATTCAAAGTACCACACTTAAATAGAAACAATGTTAGCTGTCAGGGGAAGCAACAATTTATCCTTCCAAACCAGACAATCTAAGTTTCAATCTAATTCCCATCTTGTATTGTATTCCCTCAGAACGAGTCAAATTAAATTACTCTTCAGTAATTAAAAAAAATTTTGAAAAACGTAGAAATTAAAAGGAATTGTATCTCTTTGTTTCTTCCTCTTGGGGGCTGGGGGCACTACCTCTGAACATAATGAAATATCTGCTTTTCATTAGTGATTATTCTGATTACTTGGATATCTCTAAATTGGGCTCCAAGGGGAGGATTAGAAACCACAAGGTTTCCCTTTAGAAACAACGCTTCATGCTCCTGAACAAGTTAATAACGCATGTTGCAATGAAGCAGGGGACTGAATACTGAGATGTACTCTACAGAGCTGAGCAGAACCAGGCTGGTTTACCTCTCTTTGGTGGTCTGACATGGTACGTGACATCGTTAATGATCAGTTTGAAGTCATCCAGCAGAAGCAGGTCTATGCCTGTGGAGGAGGCCACACGTGTGCCATCTGTAAGGAAAACACAGATGATGCATTAAACAGGAGGAACAAAAGATTTAAACATGCTGTGGACTAAGTTGTAACACCATCCCAGACGCAGCTGTTGGGCTTCTATTCTTTCCAAAGGATGATACTTTTTGCCAGGACGATTAGAGGTGAAATATGACTGAATTTTCATTGCTAAAACAGGATTTCTGTTCCACTTGTACCATCTTCTATACCCAATTCCTTAAAAATCAATTTGAACCTCTGTGTAGGTTACGCAGCTTGAATCTTTCCTACTAAACATTAGGAAACTCACTAGAAAACATCTCCATTAAGACTGATTTCCTTGGCAGCCCTGACCACACAATATTCTTGCTCTAGGAATGGCATTTCTACCTTCTGCTTTTTCAGGAAAGTCAAAGAACTCACACCACAGCAAACTTTTACTTCAAAAGCAAAAGGCTGGATGCAAACAGCTGGCAAGCAAGTAAATCAATCAGTTTGCAAACAAGAGTACCTGCTGAGTAGATTGCAACCCGATCAATTCCTCTGTCCTCTGCTCGCAGCTGTTGTAAGAACACCCCGACAGAGTCTGAGATGGGTTTGAGGGTGAACTGGCAGCGCTCGCGCCGCGATGGAAGACTCACAGAAATCACAGGCAACCCGTTTTGGTAAACCACCGTCACTTCTACAGAGACAACAAAAACATAAGCTTATCATTAAAAGGTGACCGATCTTCTCTACTTGACCTGTGGAGAAAGAGGCAAAACTGATTATAATCTGAATATAACAGACTGAACTTTTGGTTTTATCAAGAGACGTGGCCAAAGGAAAATGGAGGCATAGCCGAGATTCTCACCTCAGTAACTTGGCAGTAATTTTCCATACTTTGTAAAAGTTACTTACTCTAAACACAAGTCACCTTTATTCTAAAGGCAACACGATATCTAAAAGCCCTAACATGGCAGCACAGTATGTTCTAGTTAGGTTTTGAGAATAAAAGCATTTTGGACTATGGAAGACAAAACACTGCTGTTTATACCAGGATTTATAACTTAGGAGACAAAGGCAGATTGTGTATATTAGGAAACATCAAGGAAAGACCCACTCTAAATGTTTTTATTCTTGTTTAGTTCTGGTTTCCTCCTCCTTGTCCTGAGGCCAGACATCTAAGAAAGCAGTCAGGAGCATGAGGTCGTAGGAAAGCAGCACTCCGAGTTTAGGCTTCAAGGTCGTTTCATCTAAAATCCATGGGATCAATATGCTTTGTACTTGTCCAGACAAGCATTACTACTTAGGTGTAGATAAAACAAGATCTTCCATTTCTTTGGTACTGCCAAAAGCTTTTCTGAGAGCGTTCTTGAGGATTTCAGTAATTCTAAAATCCATGGCAGTGACCTGTATGAACTGTAAGCTGGTTATTATTTTACTGCCACGACCTGCTCTGTGTGCTTCGTGAGATCCATACATAGAAATGAGAAGTTAAAAGTTCATATTCCCTAAGCCCTTTACTGAATCACAGTCATAACTCTCCTCAAGTGAGGCAGTTGCTAAGATATAACAGCACACCTCAAAATGATTTGCTTTTATAGGTATCTTCCTTATGTAAAGACATACGGGTTTTTTTATTGCTCAGAGCATTTACCGTGTCTCAAGGATGGTGCAGTCACACCCGCCCACAATTCATCTGCCTCAGTGTCCCCACCTGTTGTAGCTTTGGTCAACTCCTGTCTCCTTAAACTCACTGAACTCAGGGATTGACGTGCTAAGTCATTTTAGGCAGCTAACATCAAAACCAGTCAGTCAAAAAGTCAACAGAAGCAGAAATAAAGGCAAATAACATCATTATAACTAGCAAAGGGAACTACGAGGACAAGTCCTGGTGTGACACACCCTTCCAAAAACGGGGGATCGTGGATATTGAGAAAGGATGTACCAAGTAAACTTGTACAAAGCCAGAAGAATTCTCTTCTTGTTCTTAACTATCATACACCTTCATGAAAGGAATCAAGCATAAAAAAGCTTTTTCCCTCTTGCAAGGGATTGCTGCCTTCAGGTCCTTAAAGACTACATGGAAGCAAACCAAGTATTGACACCTAAAACAACTAAAACATCCTAAGAGGTCCCAGTATTTGAAACCCTATCAATGCCTATTCTCAAGACTCAGACATCTGACAGGATTTTAATAGCTTTGGTGTTTTGAAGCACAGAATTCAGAAACAACAATCAGATATTTACTGGAAAGAAATAAAGCAAAGTGCTAATTTATTTGGACCGCCAGACAGAATTTAGAGCTCCTTAGCAGCAGCTGTTATGACACCAGCTATCAGATTTTCTTTAAATTTAAAATGCTACCTGGGTCACACAGGCAGTGGGGCAGGTTTTTTTGCAGAGCAGAAGAGATAACAGTGTTTGCACTGACACTTTTTCCACATATCCCCCATTGGTACCACACCACCACTAGAGAGCTCCAGGACTGCCAGCTCTGAAGCAAACGCCTACCAGGAATAGCCCTGCTGCATTTCAGGAGTCATCAGCATTATGAGCACAAAGCCTTTCACTAGGGTTTCCAGCTAAGGTGAAGTATTAAAGACCAAATTATCTCCCTTCAAAAGACAGGGTCAGTAAGTCTATAAATACAGCTAACTTTATGTTTCCCTTGCAAAAACCTTGTAAAAGTAATGTCCTAGCTTAATTCACTGGCAGAAAAAGTCCATAATTCCAGGTCAACCCTCTCAGCACCTCCCACGCAAGTAATGCTGGTCAGATTTTTACTGCATTGAAGAGGGAAGAGACAAATAAAAGAAAGAAATCTGAAGGACACAATAACACAAACCTAACAGGCAGCAGCAGACAGCTCCAGCAAAAGTTATTAACAAGCCCCTGTGATGCGGCTGCCTCACTCTTCTCTCCCATGGCCCTATGTGTCTTCTGCATCTACTTCACAAGTTACTAAGCAGACAAAGCATTTGGCACCTCACTAATTACAGAGCTAAGGTTTCAGCTAATCTTCCCCCAGTTAAATTTTAAGCCAGGATTTAAATGCATGGGACAAGAAATTACCTTTATGCAAGTGTGCTTCACTTACATTTACAGTCTCCTACAGCCTGGCCAGGAATGGTGCTAAATGAGATCATGGAGGATTTGAAAAGCTTTACATGCTATATTAAGTGTGGGGTTGCTTTGAAGTATGAGTTCCATCCAAGCACCACACAGTTTTGACTCAATCATATGTGCACCAGCAACAGCTCATGGGTATCCTTTTTTAAAAATATGTCCATTTTTTTCTAAGATAACTTGAGCAACACACGAGGTCAAAACGAGGTACAGTAAAAGAAAAAAGTGTGGCCAAAGAAGTCAGTGTTGAACATTGCCTGCTAGGAAAGGTGAAGTTATCAGAAGAAATAATGAGAGAAGTATGCAAGCACAACACGAGGAGAGGTAAAATCAAATCAGGCACACACAGACATTAGCTTCTCAACCTTACACGTCCTCTACACTTCTACCTGTTTAAGCCCGCCGGTTTTCATGTGAGCTCTCCAGAGCAGTCATGTTCTCTTTGTCTTTGCACACTTGTTATCCTGGCAGGGGAAGCAGGAACCCTTCATTTATTAGCTTTCAGACCTTATTAACAAGCCTTAACAAGGAGAGGATCCACTCAATGCTCACGTCTGTCAGCACAAGTGCTCCACTCCTTGTGCACAGCATGCAGATGTTAAGCAGGCAGCAAGCTGAAAGCTGCTCCTTTCCTGTTTGCATTCTGGCACACCGAGATTTTTAAAGTTCCACTAGTGCATCCTCTTGCTTTATGCTCTGACAACCTTATCAAAAAAGCTTCATGTTTGAGCTGCCCCAGAATTTAAATAAAGGAATAACACTGCCTTGGCTTCACAACTTACTGCAGCAAACGATGCTTTTGACCATTTTGGCATATGGCTGATATGAACTGCACTTTTGCTACATAAATGAAGTTAAGAGGGCAGGTAGGGTCAGGCTGAAGGGACCACAGAGGGTCTTCCAGTGCCACCTCTCCCTGCTCAAGCAGGGATATCCCAGAGCACATGGCACAGGATTGTGTTCAGACAGCTCTGGAGTATCCTCAGTGAGGGAGCCTCCACAGCCTCTCTGGGCCATCTGTTCCTGTGCACAGGAGAAGTAGCTCTTCCTCATGTTCAGGTAGAAATTCCTGCACGCTAGTTTCTGCCCTTTGCCTCGTGTCCTGGTGGTCGGCACCACTGAACAGAGCCTGGCTCCAGCCTCTGGCATCTCCCTTCAGGAAAGACAGCACCCTGAAGGGCAGAGATCATACAGACCTCACAGCTACATCAGAAAGAAGCCTGGCAAAATGATTTGGACAGTTGCACGCAACTCCATCTTTCTTTATAAAGCCTGTCCAG
The DNA here is from genome assembly GCA_013397755.1 of Cnemophilus loriae. Classification (NCBI taxonomy): domain Eukaryota; kingdom Metazoa; phylum Chordata; class Aves; order Passeriformes; family Corvidae; genus Cnemophilus; species Cnemophilus loriae. The sequence goes on from VZTF01000026.1 coordinate 97,769, forward strand.
TTTTGTAAGGACAGTTCATAGAAAAGTTGCCTATTGCCTTAATTCTTCTTGACGTTGTTCTCTCTGTCGCTTCCTCAGCTCCAAACTGGATTGGTGCCCAGCCAAAAAAAGCCTCAACCAGAAAAGGGGGGCAGGGAACGAAATGCGAGTTCGGGAAGCCTAAGCGAGGCAGGAGCTGGCGCCCCTGTGTACTCACCATCAGAGGGCACTACGGTACTGCAATACACCACTCTCACGCTCTGCCAAGGAGACAGCCGCTGATGCACCTGGAAAACACAGGCACAGCAAAAAGGACAAACGTTCAGAGTCCGGCAGGGTCTGGCCCAGCGCCACCTCCCGTGCCCCCTTCCCTCCCTCTCGCCGGCCCCTTCCCCAGCGCCCGCGCTAGGCGCTTCCTCCCGTCCGCCGCAGGGACAGCCACAGACCAGGAGCACCTGGCAGGAACAGCCTCTTCCCTTCCCATCTGTCACCCCACAGGGTTTCCCTCCTCAGCCAAGTTCACCTCTCCACACACGCAGTTGAGAGTCTACAGCAGAACAGCTGTGATTTGTTCTCCTCGCTGCAACATGTACTTTTAAACCCACGTGGTCAATCAGTTTTAAGAAATCCATTTAGCTTACTACACAGACACAGGGTAGAAATCTTAAAGCGTGAGTCTTTAAACGTTAAAAAAGTAAGTTTTTTGCATAACCAGCAGGGATGTTCACAGAGTTGTGGCTTAACACGTTCATTCTCTTTGGTTGTTCTCCATGCCAACATTACTTTTTTTGTGTCCTTACAGAGGGAAGCCAAACTCTGTGACATGAAGTAGTAAACACGCCTGTGCAGAGAAGAACAAATTGTTCCAACATAAAAAGCAATAATTGTAATAGCGAGCTATAAAAATAAAAAACTACAACAGCCCAATAAGAAGAAAACACATGAATGGGTTGTATGTTCTGCAAACTTAGCAAGAGACTCATTCGCCCATGAAAACCTAGAACCAGACCGATTTAAAAATCTATCTTTTAGATTACATTACACTAATCCTTCCCCAACACTGAAATTACAACTCTGGCACAAAACAGCCCAAGTGTAAACCAGAATAAGGCATAACACACCAGCTCTCACCCGTCTCTGGTGGTTTATATTTCAGTGGCTAGCCTCAGGATTTTTTAACAGCTGTTGTCCAGTTTAGACATTCCTATGGTCTGGGATACTTTTTCTTTGCTGATTGCTACAACCCAGCTGCCAAACCTACATTTCTATAAAGGTATCTTACAGGGAGGACTTGTTTAAGGAAATTTCTATTGAAGCTTGCAAACAAAACCCAGGTTGTTGATTATTTCTCTGCCAAATTGTCCAAACCTCTGTGTTTCATGAGGTTGCCTTTGATAATCTACTTTAAATGGCTTTAATTGCTACTTCCCTTGTCCTCTGAAGCCTGATACCCAAACCATGGATAGTTTCCACTAATCTTTATTGAAAGCAGGACCTTTGGCCCTGACGGTGACTGCACTGACAGCTCTAGAAATTCACCATGATATGTGCTGTATTTACAGTCTATTTCTATCAGTTTTGACAATGAAGATCAGTCATTTTCAATTTGCTTCCTCTCAACTGCATTTTCAGCTTCCCAGGGTCAAATCAGACAGACAGCTCACGGGAAAAGAAGTGGGCACTAAACAGCTAGAAGTCAAGTGGGAAATCGCATGTTTGAGCAAAAGTAATGTTGTAAAAAACGCCTGTGTGTCGGGAACCAAAGGGCAAATTTGCCTTTTTGCAAGTGAAATAAGCAAGTCTTCTTGACTCTCTGACACCATGTGCTGCTGTCGAGCAACCAGGACTACTCTTCCCACCTGTCTAACACAGGTTTTAGACTCAAAACTATCCGAGAAAAACACAGCTATAGCCTCACATCCTGTACAAATCCAGCTCTGTTGTCTCGGCATTACTACTATATTATTAACAAAGTTAGAAGCTTCAAGGACCAGAAGTGGTACCACACGCAAATCGATTTTCAGAACCAATTTTTAACCTAAGGAAAGGAATTTTAATCCTTCTAAAAATAGTATCAGATACAATAACAAGCGGGCAGAATTCACTCAGACACAAACACTCTTCAGTCAGAGAGCACTACCCCAAAGACTGTTTATAGACTTGTTTTACCTGATCCCACAGCACAGCTAGCACTGATACGAGGTTTTTACTGCTTCACTCTCCCCCTCTACACCACATAACTCATCCATTTTTCAAAAATTGCACAGCAGGACTCTGCCTTTCTACCAGATGTGAACGACAGCCCAAAAACACAGTTCTCCAAAAATCCTAAACCCTGCTAAAGCCAGCATTATCCCACTGCACAATAACTGTGTAACTGGAAGATATTATCAAATAGCACATGCAAAGACTTCACCGTAAGGCTATGAGGATCTGACAGATACAAGCTCACTCCAGAAGCCTCCTGCCCTCATACAACACGAACAGGGAAAAGGCAAAACAGGTTATGTTCAGGTGACTCATCAAAAAGCTGAGGTGTCCCCAGACTTAACCCCCTGGACAATTCTTGCATCCCAATACGGGCTGAACCCCTCTGTTTCATTAACACCCCTCTCCCCAGCGGTGTGCTGCCAGTAGATTTTAGAGGAGAGATGCTGTTCAAACACACGTATCTGTCCCTCCTGCAGCTCTGAACTGTGCCATGCAATACGTGCTGCTGGTACAATTCCTTATCAACAAAAACAACTTCTACTGGGTAGGAAGGGAAAAAAAGGAACAAATGAACTCAAAACTGGGCAGAGACCGAAATGTCATGATATGTCATCCAAGGTTAGCAAGAGCTTAAGGAGTCATCCATCATTTTTATTCCTGAAGGGAGACTGTTGTTTTAAAATTGAGATAAAAAGGTTTGAACCCATTATCCGATGTCTGCAGCGCAACAGCTTCAAACAGAAAGATGTCAGAAGGCTGAAGGTGGGAATGGGAGCAGAGCAGAGAGAAACTTGTTTCAAGCTTTACTGACCAGATTCTGCCCCTCAGGTAAACAGCTCACCCCTCCTTTCAGCAATGAAGTGTGGAATAACTGCATCCAAATTTCAGTTGAGACAGACTTGTCCACCCCTCCCAAAATAAGTGATACTTGGGAGTGTGAAAAGCACCAAAGCCAGACCACTGAAATGAGAAGCTTTAAGCACCAGGATAACTTTCTGGGTCTCACAAGAACATATGCAGGAATTCACATTCCACATCCATCAGATCCTTCATTTCCTGCCTTATCTGCAATAAGATGCATGTTAAGAGGCTCAGGGTTATGCAGCAGCTGCACTCCCAAAATAATTAAAGGAGCAAGAGGAAAAAAGGCCCAGTCCTCTACCTAAAACTAATGCTTCCTCCAGCCTTGTCCAGGTCTGTGTTAGACAACCCGAAAATAAAAATAACAGCATCTCTATAGGTCCTAATGTAGCTTTCTCAACACTACGTGGCTGACAAAATTAATCAAAGCCTTGCTGGAAAAATCAACCTTTTAGCAACCAGTGAGTGCTCTCTGATGAGAGAAGAGGGAGCAGCTCCTCTTCTCCAGGTATGTAATTATCAATGATGGAATGCTAACAACTTTAGGAGATTGAGTCTCCAAACCCTAATTAAAATCAGAAAAGAGGTTGTCTGGGGGGGAAGAAAAAAAAAAAAACAACCCACCCCAAGCATAAAAAAAAGGTGAACATCTTACTCTAGAACCCAAGTAAAACATGCTGCTAATTCATTACCTAGAGTACCAGTGCAGCAAGAACTGCGGAGCTTTTGTGAAAAACAGAGCATTCTCTGCATAAAGATTTCTTACAAGTGAAGCATTTAAGAGTGTATTGCAAGTACCCCTTGCAAAAATCTATTTTACAAATTACAAGGGGCCTGCTTTAAATGAGGCTGCCTTAAGGCCGGATCAAAGCAGCTCACCTTTCCCAACACGAAACAGCTATTTTCCTCTCTATCCCAACTTTTACTGCATGAAACACTGAATGTCTTTCCTGGCTCTAAAAGTGGTTATCCTAAAACCTCCAGGCTGGAATCTCAGTGAGGAAAACGGCTGTGAGCTTCCCCGAGCAGCCACAGCAACCCAAGCCACCCACCTCAAACATGCTGAAGGGCTCCATTTATCCATCTTTCCCTTTCTGCTCCTGCAGTCAGTCAATCCGTTAGATTTTCGTCTCTCTTAAATAGTACTTTGATACTAAATTATCAAGTCCCCTTCTGTCCTCTCCTTTTCTTTCCCCTTCACACCAGCTGTTTGCAAAGTAAAGGAGACCCAGGGCAAAACCATGCCCTGACCAGAAACCTGCTGTCCGAGGGATGTGATGTGTGACTTCCCAACACAGCCAGTGTTTTCGCACCAGCACATAAGCTCTGACTGGATTTAAGTACATTTAGCTGTGGCGGATTGACTGGGGCCAGCTGCCCAGCCAGCTGCTCCCTCACTGCTCGGGAACAGGACAGGAGGATGCAGGATAAAAGGATAAAGGCAGGGAGATCAGTCACCACTCCTCACTGGCTTAACAGACTGGACTAAGGGAAAGTTGATTTACTGCCAATTAAAGTAGATAATATCAAAAAACCAGGCTGAAATTAACACTTTCCTCCTAAGCCAAACCCTTTATCCAGGATCCAACTCTGCCCAGAAACCCCTTAGATCCTGCACACAGACACCCCTCACCCTCTGGGCACCCCACACAGAGACCCCTCAGCCCCAAACACCCCACAGAGATCAGAAGCCCTTCAACCCCAGATATCTCTCAGCATCCTGAGACACTCCACAGATACCAGAGACCCCCCTCAACTCCATGACACCCCCACAACCACCACAGAGACCTCTCAGCCCCATGACACTCCATACAGCCTTCAGAGATTCCTCAGCCCCAGGCACCCCACACAGCCCTCACAGAGACCTCTCCCAGCCCCAGGCAACCCATCCAGTGACTATTAAACCAGTCTGCTATAATAAAACCCTTCACAAACAAGCCAGCACAGGGCTCTGAGCACTCACAGGACCTTCCCAGCCCACGGCAGCCCCTCGTGCCCCGCTCTGAGGGCAGCAGGGTGATGAGCGGAAGGATGGCAGCGCCTCATGAGGGACCCGGCTGCTGCCGGCACCCAGGCACTGCCCCGCCAACTTCAGCTAATTCCTGCTAATTCCTCCTCAGCATCCTCCCTCCCTTCCTCAGACACCTCCAAAGGGATCATACCACAGGCCCATCTGCCATTAGAGATGTCTGCCTGCATCTCTCACCCCCCCCCTTCTTTTCTTTTTGAGGTGCCTGGACACCGCTGCCCGCTTCCGGGACCTCTCTTCAAGAAAAAAAATTATTTTTTAAAAAAAAAAAATCTTAATCTCCCTTTCTCCCTTTAAAATTGAACCCAACTTTACCAGGGATTTGCAACCCTGTACAGAAGACCTTCTTCAGCTTCTTGCTATGGTCTCTGGATATGTTCACATAGCCAATAGGACCGTGGAGGTATATATCCCTCAAGGCATACTCTGGGCTGCTGTGTGGGAGTCTGGGATGTGATAAAACACCCCTTGCTCCCAGCAAGGGTACTGCTCACACTGCATCCATGCAAACCCCCAAGGATTTGGATTTCCTCTCCCAAGGAGAGGGAACGGAGTGGGGAAAGCCCCCATACCCAGGAGCTGTGCCCTCGCAGTGATAGCGACAAGGCATGTACTTCTGAGCACAATTTGCTCCAAGTCCAAACTGCTGCCTTTTTCAACCATACAGCTCGTCTCCCAGGACCCAAACACTTGTCTGATTCAATCCCACTGGCTTGAACTCATTCCTCTCTCTCTTTGACAGCACGCCCTTACTCCATCCCACTCAAGAAGTCAGACTTTGCACCAAAAAGAACATTTTGCGCCCACTGCCTCCACAGGGCAGCATTTCATGCAGATGAAGGTCAAGCAAACAAGAACCCAACTGAACTGCAGTGCTATTCCTCAAGGATTTTTTGTTCTGCGTTTTAAAATCGTGCTGTAGACGGACGCAAAAAAAGGCAACGCCAGCAAGATGTGGGAAGTGTTATTCCTTACGTTTGGAAGCACTTTGTATGACCTACACATTAGCAAATGATCTTCATTTGCCTCAGTTCTCGCTCCTGCCTGAATTTTCTCTTCTTCCAGCATTAGTACAAAGCTCCATCACATCTGCTAGGAAGGGAACATAAACAGGAGGTGAGCTATAAATACTCCCTTCTCATCCTGCTTCCTTTGCCCATCTGACTGAAAAGAAGCAGGTAATCCACAGTGTCCAGGAAGAGGAGGGGGCAGGAAGAAGGAGATTGATTCCCTGCAGAAAAGGGAAAAAGCAGGGATGTAGTAAGTGTCCCTCATCCTTCACTGTGCCTTTCTCCCAGGCTTTACTGCTGCTCTGGAGATACTGAAACAAGGAGTTGCAGCAGGAACTGTTGCTGAGCAGGAACATCACTGCATTTGATGGCTTTGATTTGGCCTCTGGGAGACAAGAGAGGGAAGAGGAGGTAATAAAAGGGAAAAAAGTTGAGCTGACACATTAAGCACATCAGTCAAGCAGACTCTATTGCTTTTAACAGGTGCTTCCCTTGCCACCATCCACATCACTTTTCCCCCAACTAAAAACCAAATTGAAATCCCAAACCAAAACGTTCTCTCAGTCTATATTCTTAATTTTATTACAAGTGTCAACAACTTACAGAGAATTACCCTATTCCTAACTTAAGGCAGATGATAGGCAGGGTACACCAGATCCCCACCCTCCCTCTTTCATCCAGCCTTCACACAGTCCTTCCTACCTCTGGCAGGCAACACAAAGCGGGGCTGAAACATCTCCCTGACAGTTTGTGATGCCAGATCACAGTTTCACTATGAAAAAATTTTTGCTTTACTAGAGCAGGATGGTTTGAGATTCCACTTCTTTAATACAACCTTCATGGTTACTGGGGGGGAAAAAAAAGCTGAGAATTTGAATTCCTTTAAATCCTGAAGGCTTGAAACACAGAACCCAAACAAAACACTAGGATGCATTTAAATCTGTGTCAGCTTTGACACTCAAGAGCTAAATTCCTTTCCCTAATTTCCAGATTCATCGCTTGAATCTTACTGAAAAGGTTTGTAAACTCTCTTCTCAAAATTAAGGGGGCTGTGAACCACTGTTTTAAAAAAAGTTTGAAGGATTCAGTGAGTTCTGAGCTCACTAATTTCAGGGATTTTGTCTCTCTCAGCCACTCACAGCTGAAAACTGCATAACTACGAGAGACAGCATCAGATAGATTCCTGTCAGTGATTTCCCTAGGGCAGCTTAGCTGTTGTTTTGTTGTTTGGTTTCTTCCTTCCATTTCTTCCTCTAGCACCTACCAACCCCATTAGGCAACTCCTTTAGTCGCTGTTAGAGCCAGTTTAAAACAAGAGCTCTTGCCCCTCTTCTCCCACTGCAGAAAGAGCTTCCCGGTGAGGAAACAGCACCTCATCGACATTCCTGCACTTCCAGCATCAACAATGAAACAGTAAGCAGAGTTCTGAAGCGAGATTCCCGCAAGTGCAAGGAAATTCCTTCTGCCTCGGTGCGTGCTGGGGAGCAGCCAACTCGCACTGGTTTTCCAGGGCAATAAACTCAGAAACGAGGGAACCTCGCTTTCAGCTCTTGAAAAGATACAGCAGGCTCTTGCAGGCTTCGGAGTGGGTGCCAGCACATGCACAGCTTGGGAGGATCCACATGCTCTGAAATATTGAGAGGTGCAACATCCTGCAAGCCACAGCAGCCCAGCACATCCCACTACTGGCAGAGTCCTACACCATCAATTCCCTGCAGGAAAGCACAACACAACAAAAGTCTCATCTCTCTGGCTAACCTTACACCTGGGTTTGGTCCAAAAAGTGGTGGACCAGAAAGGTAAGTACTCTCAGACAGCAAGAGGCTGTACCCACAAAGTCACATCCAGTCAGTCCAAGTATTAAAAGACAAAAAGTGGTTCCTTCTCTTGGATTGCGAGCCTTACAGGGTGAGCCTAGAAGCCAAACTCGCTTTAGGATTGAATCCTTTATGAGGCACTTAGCAGGGAAGTTTAAGAGTGTTGCCCAGAAGTGCCAGACAAGCTTTATAGGTACTCTGACTTTCACAAGTTCGGGTCCTAAGCAAAAAACTGTAAGTTTGCCTACAAATACCTGCAGCCAATTAACACTGGCCAGGTTTTTTCTGGAAGAAATACCACAGTGTAGAACATTTAACTTGGCATTCTTCCCTGCTTTCTACAATCAGTTTGCAGCAGTTCACCACCAGGTGTGATTAGTACAGCAAAAATCAATCCTTTTGCTAGTCCCACACACATCTCATGAAGCTCTGGAAGAATCCTCCAGTTGATTAAGAGTGGATGCCTGACATTTTCCCCCTGGATACGCTGCCTGCCATAAGGACTGTTACTGTGCAACTCTGGCTTCTAAATCTCTTGTGCTCCCTGGCAAAACTAGAGCAACAGAAGGAAACGAAAAAAAATTCCAATAAAAATATACAAATGTTTTAAAGCCATTAAAGAACTCCCATTTCATTGTGCTACCAGATCACAGATCAAGGATACTTACATGCAAACTTAATATTCCTGTACGTTAATGTTTAATGTCCTTTGGTTAATGATGTACTTTTACTTATTTTGCAGGATGGCCTCCCTCCTGTGCCCTGAGAGAGGAGATGGTGCAATGCTCCCCTCCTGCATGCCATAGGTACGTGCCTGGAGAGGAAACCTGGCAGAAGTTAAAGCACAAGTGAAAGGCAGTGCTCTGCAGAGGCAGATCTTTATTGACACACTAATAACATGCAGGAAGAACACAATCACATTAATTTTGAACCTGACGCTTAACTAGTGTGTTAAATTCAGTTCTGAAGGTTTCCCAGCTCAGCTTTTCTCTGCTCACCTCACCTGGTCTATTTGCAAGAAGAGGAGGTCATAGAATCCTGGAATGGTTAAGGCTTGAAGGGACCTTATAGATCATCTTCTTCCACTCCCTCTTCCCCTGGGCAGAGTCACCTTCCACTATCCCAGGTTGCTCCAAGCCCTACCCAACCCAGCCTCGGGGACACTTCCAGGGATCCAGGGGCAGCCACAGCTTCTCTGGGCACCCTGTGCCAGGGCCTCCCCACCCTCACAGGGATGAATTTCTTCCCAAAATCCCATCTAACCCTGCCCTCTGGCAGTTTAAAGCCATTCCCCCCTGTAAATAGTCTCTCTTTTCATAGGTTCCCTTCAGGTACTAGAAAGCCACAATCAGGTTATCCCAAAACTTCTCTCCCCGAGGCTGAACAATCCCAGTTCTCCCAGCCTTTCCTCACAGCAGAGGTGCTCCATCCCCCTAAATCACAGTGGGGTTGGACCCCTTCCGTACAGCACAAGCAACAGCCATAGGGTAACAAAGTAGCATTTCTGTGCATGGTTTCAGAAACACAAACTTGCTCCTGGCTCCTCTGGAGGAGGAAAAGCTTTTATCACCTGTGGGACTGCTCCCCACACTCCAGCCTGGGCAGCAGGTGGGGCTGACTGGAACACTCACTGCTTCATCATCGGTCATCTCTGGCAAGATAAGCAGGAGACCCAGAGATCAAAAGGTTTTTATTTAATTGACCATTGATAAACAGAATGACTGCAACAGCATCTCCTAATAGCTCAGAGCTATTCATTTGAGCATCTCCTGCACGGCATCGCTGTGCTACAAAACTGAATGTAATTACGCTCAAATGCACGACAGCGCAACAGAGGCACGAACAGATAAAGCTTTTATAAACTGAAGTCAATCACTTCATCCAACAGCCAGTGCCACCCTCAAAGCTCAGTCACATCCGTCACTCCTGCGGGCTGAGCCTGTGGGGACAGAGGCTGGATGCCCTCAGGAAGGGCTGCTGCTCCCCTTTAGGTGCCACCACAGTGCCTGTGGGCCAGGCCATCTTCAGCACCAATCCATTCTGTCCCTTCCCAAACCTCCCTCCTCTGTCTTGGCAAAACCAGTCAAAATGGAGTTTATGGATGTGCACTACACACAAACCCACCTTTCATTTATATAATGATTAAGTCGAGGCATCCAAGTTAAAATCACTAAAGAATCTTAAAGAAAAACAGACCTAAGACTTCCCCTAACTTATCAAGTTAACCAATGCCAGGATGCGTGATAAACCAGGATTACACAAACATTTCATTCCACCTCTTTGTTTATAAATACTGTCTTCTATAAATTTTCTGTCTCCCAGATCACAAGGCTTGTTTTAGCAGGATTTTAATTGAAATTTTTCAAGTAGTTTCAGCTCAAGTATTTTTACTTTGTTTTAAAAGCACAGAACATATACTGTGTTTACACCTCTACCTACAGTTTTTTTCCCCCCACAGAAACTGTTGCACTTCATCCAAAGAATAAGACACAAGGAGGATCCAACACAAAACAAATCCATTTTCAACAGCCAGTTCCAAAAAGCCGATTTGAACTACTGGCTCAATTACAAGCTGCAAACCACACATCGGAGGTACGCATGTGGCAAAGAGTTTGCAGTTCACACTTCTTTCCTATATGAAGGCTGATGCTTAATTTATATTAAAGAGAGATTAAGAAGCCTTGGAAATGAACCACTAGGAAAAAAATTACTAGGAAAATGACTGTTTTTCTAGTCATTAAGGCCATTTAAGAATGAACAGTCCTGGGAAAAGAGATTATCCTGGGACAGAGAGATTTGGAATGGAAAGTAACAGGAGATCTTTGGCTCGATCACTGCCTTAAAGCTTTTCCAAATCAATTAAACTGAGTTTAATATACTGTGATAGGTGTTCAGTGGTCTAGAAGAAGGCAATTTACAATTTGGCTCTGAATTATACAAGCTGTCAGAGACACCTTTACAGTTTGTATTTTCATTGACAGTCTCGGTTAGTTAATGAAAATTGAACCACTCTTCTCTGGAAAATTAAATATACACACAAAACAGAGCAAGAAAAGCCTCTGTGGAGAAGCCACAAAGCGACAGGCATCAAGGTAAGGACTTCAAAACATACTTCAAAACATATGCTTCCTATCCAAGTGAGAAGGCTGCCTCAGCTCACACAGAATCCTATACTCTCCATACTTTCTTTCCAAGAACCTTTTTAATGCTTTCTCACAGCACTAAATAGCCCTGGGAACCAGGACTTTTCCTTTGATCCAATGTTAATTGCGACTTAAAGCTCTTTCAACCACGAATCCCAGGTTTCTGCTCCTCTATAGGGATAGCCTTAAGAGGCCAGAGAGAATCACAGAATCCCAGACTGGCTTGGGTTGGAAGGGACTTTAAAGCTCATCTCATTCCAACTCCCTGCCATGGGCAGGGACACCTTCCACTATCCCAGGCTGCTCCAAGCTCCATACAGACTAGCCTTGAACACTGCCAGGGATGGGGCAGCCACAGCTTCTCTGGGCATCCTGTGCCAGGGCCTCCCCACCCTCACAGGGAACAATTTCTTCCCAGCATCACATCTAACCCTGCCCTCTGGCAGTTTGAGCCCATTGCCTCTTGTCCTGGCACTATCCGCCCATACAAAAGTCCTTCTCCCTCCTTTTTTTCTTCAAATTATTTTGGCTATGTTGGGTGAACTAACAATAGAGAGAGCAAGTCTCCCCCAGCTGACATGCTGGTAGGACTCCACCTGGTTTTCTACGCCTGTGAAACCCGCTGGGTTCACAGCTCTGCAGTCTGGTACGGGCAGCTTGAAATCACCCCCAAAATACACATCAACAAACTCAACTACAGCAGACAAAAAGGAAGAGTGATTCAGGGCTGGGCCTCCATTACAACCTGTTTCTTTCATCCCTCCCTGCTTACACTGCTTTGCTGATGGGTGAACTGGATCCAAACAGCTCGCAAGTGAACCACAACTAGCTGCCACAGCTGCTAATCACAATTCTTTCCAACGGGCTCTGCTAAAACCTTGCACATCCACAAACACTCTCACGAGACAGTGAAAGCAGAACCCTCTTTTCACAGGTTATTTTTTTTTTTTTTAGTATAGACAAAGCTTATTGCTAAAATCAGACAGAAAGCAGCAAGGTGATGAGTTTAGGTATGAGGCCCAGGCACTTCCAAGCAAAGAGCTCATCCTTTCGGGGAGCAGGAGGCCTGATGGCACTCTGGAACCGACTCGGAGAGCCAAAACCTCGCGTGCTTTCCCAGCACAGCAGTGAAAACACATTAGCCCTTGAGAAAGCATTAAGAGAAGCACTAAAATAGCTGGCAGGGAGCAGTGTAAGTGGCTGTCCAGACAAATACTGGGAGAATCCATAAAGAGCTCTGGAGGCAAAAAAATCCTCAGCGGGAAAGCAGACCACTGTTGCAGACACGCAAACCAGGAACACTTACATCAAGTTCAGACTAAATATCAAAGATCACTGATTTCTGAGGGGAAACAGTCACGATGGAAACTGAAAACACACACAAAGCACAGCTGGGAAAGCAGGAGTTAGATGGGCACAGAGCAAGGAAACAGGAGGAACACAGGCCACAGCCTTGCTACAACGCTGCAGGACACTGCACCAGCTGCCATCGTATTTGCTCAGGAATGTAAGAACCCAGCAAATCCACTCAGCCAGAGCACATCCCACATGGATTATTGACAGACAAGCACCATTTCTGCAGTGCCATTCCCAATGACCTCATGCCATCGCCAATGAGGAGGCTGTAGAGCAAACAACCCCCTCCCCAAATTTTATCTTGCCCTTTCGCACAGCAGGCACAGGGTACTTGAGTGTTTTGAAGCCAGTTTAAAAAGGCAAGTCTCATCTCTACGCTGTGTTCCTGTAATTCAAGAATATCACTATAAATTGGGAAAAAAATTCAGGTGAAGTTACAACTGCAAGAGTTTGAATACAGCCTGGAAATCACACTTGGATGGTGGGTGACTGGCACACCCTTCTCCTCCGGGGATAAATTCCTTTTCCACATTAGGAACCCAGGAAGATTCATTCCAATATGCCTGCAGGCAAGAGGAACAGAATTAAGTTCACTAGAGCTTTTTTCTGGCATTGAGAGGTTCTCAGCACGCAAATGCTAACAAGGCGTTTATGAAGTTATGCTGTGTTTGGAAAAACGGGCAGGGGGAAGCCTTGGCCTGTTCCAGCCTTTCTGAACAAGGTCATCACCCAGTTACAACCCCTTGCTTACACGAAGGGGCTGGGCCACCACATACCTCAAAAACCACAGTATTTCAACTTTTTAACGGTACCAAAGAGACCTATTAACAGTTTTACAGTCTAGAACACAGTCTGCATGGTCCTTGGCTCGGAAACATTTGTGAGACCGGTTCTATTTCTCAGGTATTATTAGTTATTAATATATACAGTACATTTAACAACACAGTAGCAAGTCTAACAGGCACAGTAAATAAGTCTGATCAGCAATAACTGCTGTTCTTCTTGCCTTTTGTAGATAGGGAAGATGGATTTAAATCCAGTAAAACATTAAGTGTCACAAATTTGACACCATGACTCTCCGGATTACCAAAACCTCCGCCCTCAAGAATGCTGAAAAATTCAGAAGCATCATCTCCCAGACCACTGAGCAACCACCACTCCTTTGGTTTTGGGGGCTGGTGAGAAACACGTTGGCAAGTTTGTAGGAGAGTTTGTGGCAGTTCAGGGGATGACATCTGGGAGAGGGAGCTTTCTCACGCACATGTATTATTAATTAATATCAAACTCCTTCTTTGGAATTCTGCATCTTCCAGACAGAAAGTCCTGCCTAAGGAAGATTAAATACCTGGTTTCTCCAAAAAAGCAAGTTCTAGGAAGGCATCTTGTATAAGTCACTCCTCTTACCCAAGTGTTGGATCCATAATTTGGATTCCCTGGACAGAGGCAGCTCCTCTGATGTTTAAAACCCCCCAGTACCCTGCAGGAGTCCCAGCAGGAAATGAGAACACTCTTGTCCCTGCTGGCTGAATGCCATGAGCATGCAAAGCCAACTCCATCTCACGCTGTGGTGCTGCTCCACCTTTAAGGGAGTCAAGGCAGCTCTTTTCCAGGGCGTTGGCATTGGCTGCAGGGGCCCCTGGGGACATGTCCTTCGCAGCCACCTCAAGGCTACCAAGCCACAAACCCTTGCACTATTGTAGGGGCCCACCCCGTACCCTCGTGGGTACCGGGAGGTTTACAGAGAGGGCTGACACATCTTCATGTAGGTGGTGGCTGGGTAAGAAAAATAAGGACTTGTGGACCTCGTATAAATAGAATTTATGAAGATAAACAGAAATAAAGCCTGCACAGCCCCAAACAGATTTCAGTAAGCTTTCCCCACTCTATTTACAGCCCAGCAAGAGGCTTAAAAATGCTCACTCTGATCTGGCTAGGGGTAGCTCACACAAGTGTCAGGCTCACCTTAATGGGGTGACATGAACTTCTTTTGGTGCCCCAAACCTTCCCAGAACTGCATTTAAATGCAAACTCTTTTCCCACTTCCCCCTCCCTCTTCCCATAAGCCAGGATTTCTTTGATTCTCAGTCTAATTAGGAGATAATTTTAACTCTGTCACTGGTTTGATTGTGCTGGTGCTTAACCACGCTATTAAGCAAATCATTAGCTGACATGTGGTACCTTTTCCATCTGACAGACAGACGCTCACTGGGGAGGATGGGGGGGAGACTACAGAGAAACAACCACTGCCAATCCTTAGATTTAACAGGCTACAGCTGTTAAAGCACTGCTTGGGCCCCCACATCCACTTTATCATGAACAACAGGGGCAAGACAAGCAGCTGTAACTGCAGTCCAACCTGCCTGGCATCCCACATCCAAGGTCACCTGTGAAGGACAACGGGACAGCTTGATCCTGGAACCACCACCGAGGAACCTGAGCAGCCCAGGAGCTGTAGCAACCAAGCAGACAACCAATTTTCTGTACTTGAACACCAATTGTACTTCGTTTCTACAACCCCGGGGTCTGAGACTGCCCTGTGGCACGTTCTAGCAAAGGGCATTGGAGCCCATCAGCTCCAACCTGGAAATGCTGCTCTACACGTGTTTACTGTTCTAAGAGAAAATACAGCAGGTTCAGGCATTTGCTGCTGCCTGAAAGAGGCTCCTGTGCCTCACTCGCATCCATTTGGAGCAGACTACTTCAAATTAGCACTAAGTTAGACAGAACAAGGAGCTTTTCAAAAACCACATGACAGCTGGCAAAGTTCTTTGAAGGGAGTGTTCCCCCACCTATTCCACCTTGTGATCTCTTCAAGGATCCCAAATGAAGCACTTAAGCAAACAGTAAGACATCATTTAACAAGTCAGTGTGCCTAAACTGATTGCTAGGGCATCAGTGAGCCATAAACTGCCAAGCTCAAACAGCTGCTTTCTCCTTCTAGGAAAACCTTCTGTCCAACACACACGAATTTGCATGGAGGGACCATTTTGCAAGCCTGTGACACCAAAGCCTCCTGCTCCTGCAGCAGCAGCCACAGCTGCTGATTTTGCCAACTACCTATGCTCAGCAGCTGCTTCAGTGACACGTTCCCTCCACACCTATCTCTGAAGCACCAAGTTCTCGTGCTTTGCTGCTGTGATGATGAAAGGCAGTTACACGGTGCAGATTACACAGCAGTGGATTTATAGCCACTGTCACAGGCCTTCTGCAGTCCAGGCCATGACTGAAACACACCTGAAAACAGTGTTATTCCTGAGCTGAATTTACTCGTTAACAGTGGAACGTGTAAAGAGCTGGAAACATCAGTTCACTCAAGGAGACAAGTGATGAGCTGCCTTTGTCTGGTGCTTGGGAACAGCAGGAAAAGGCTGAGATAATAGTGGAGGCTTTAAACTGGTTGTCAGTGTTTGCTGTTCACAGAAAGTACATTTCACAAGTCATTTGGGTGACTGGCACCTTTGCATCTCCTCTCCATGTGCTAACAGCACCTGGGAACAAGAGGAGTCTGAGACCAAGCAAAGATGTTCCAGATTCCTTAAAAGAGATCTCACATGATAGAAATGGCTCAAGTACTAACACAATGAATGCTTCTTACACTATTTTGCCACATTACAAGAGAAAAAAATCCCCTCCAAGGTCTCTTGCAAATCAATCCTGGGAATCCCTTTTTCCTGCTTTTCACCATACTAGCCCAGTTTACAGTCCCAGGCCACAGAGAAGGAGCCAACCTGGCACAGCTAGGGAACAAAACAGAATTCCAGAGGGGCTTTTAAAGGTCTCCTTTACTGACTTGATCTTAAACTACAGCACAGACTGTCAGTGCTTTGCTGCTCATTGCAGCAGCTCTTTTGCCCTAATGTGCCAAGAAAGTCGCCGGTGCTCCACAGGGGGAGATCATCTCCATGAAGTCACCAGGGCCATCTTAGAAGGGACCACCACAGCTGGGGGACAAGCTCTACCAACAGGAGAGGGCACACGGAGTCAGCTGGCTGAATTCAGAGCTGCTGCTGACAGCCTCTATGATTTGTGTAGTTACAACATTTCTGAAGCCATCAGCTGGTAGCAGCTTACTGACTGTCAGCAGGAGCAAGATGGAGAGCAAATTCATGAGCTACCAACGGCACTACTGGGAAAGGCCACGAATATTCACGCCACTAAAACACGAATGAGTTTTTAATTACTTTTTTTTACTATGAAAGAAAGATTAGCAGCTTCAAGTAACCCCAAAGCTTTATAAATGTTAATACACCAAAACAACAAACCCAAAGATGACCAAGAGGATTGCTTCAACTCCATTTCTCTGGACCAGTGCATTTGTACTTCCTATTTTTCCCCCCCTTAAGGAGACCACCATCCAAGTTCCCTGTATGGAGCAAGCAACTGGTAGAAGTCACATGCACCTACAGCATAAGGGAGACTTTATTCAAACAGCTTACACATATTTCAGACGGCAGTCTTCCAAAACTTTTTCTCCTTTTATTTAAAACACAGCTTGGAAACAACCCACAACAGTAGGAATTAAACCAACTTTTATAATCCACATGGCATGCACACCTGATCCATGGGTGGCTACAGCTGGAGCCATACTGCCAACATGGACAACAGGCACACCAACGATCAACGTGAAGGGTGGGTAACTAAACTTTTGGATCAGCAACCCATTTTTGCCCCAGATAAAACAGGGACAAGCACTGTCAAAGCACCCACACGTGTCTGCTGGGCACAGGCAGCACAGTGGAAGAGGGTCAGGTCCTAGTAGGCTCTAAAGCCAGTGAATCACCTTCAAAATGTAGTGAGCAAGCCTGTCTTGAACAGACTAATAGAGCAGAGTCATCTGGATTTATTAAGAATATTTCTTCAGCACGATCCTAAAATACAACGGATGCATGCGTGGGCTATGCCATTGATCAGGCAACCTCTTGGGTTACACTTGCAGCTGTTTCCTCAGCTGTCACCAGCCATCTGGGAATTCCTCATGGACAGCAGAGGCTGCCCTTGTCCTGCTGACCAGGTTCCCCTCACCACAGTCCTGATCTCAAAACACAGTTCGTGGCACCACACATAGCACATACCCTACTAACAGAAGCACATTAGGCACTCCTCCACACCCCTCCATGATAATCTTCCCAGGGAAAAATAAAGAAGCTAAATCTTTCTCTTTATAACTGCAGGACTGGGGAAGAGTTACAGGGTTAAAGTGAAAAGTTTTGTCAAAGACTACCAGTTTGGGCTTAAAATTTGAGCGAAGCATGCCTCTGCTAGTCACCAGCTTAAAGAATAACATATTTAAGAGCTGCATAGGGGAAACAAACTGCATTTCTGGGAGAGAAAGAAGAAATGGTGGCTCAGCTGCAGTTCTCAGGAGCAAACTCAGAAGCAGATCCACACCACCAGATGTGGTAGTAGAAAGTGAATACAAGAAACAAGGATCAAAACCGAACGCCAAATGGAATTCTCATTTACTAAGTGCCAGGTACAGATTTGAAACCTGTTTCTGTTTGGCCCTGAAGATATCCACTTGCCCTCAGCATACCTCATGTTTCAGGATTTTCTAATGGGTCACAAAAAGACATGGAGGTGTCAGCCCCAACCCCTCACCCAGAGCACAGGTGCCTCAAAGCAGGCAGCAATGGAACCCAGACCCCATCCTCTGGGAGCAGGCAATGGATCACAAGCACGCCTCTTCAGCATTCCTCTTCCACTGGCACATTTGCACACAGCTCAGCAAGGGAAAACCTCCCTTTCCCAGTTATTTTATTCATGTTAAGTTCTCCTTCTTCCCAGATACCAACAGTATTTTAACATTTTACAACTGCAAGTCAAATTAACCAGGGGAAGGAAAGCAATGCCTGCTTCCATTGTCCCAGTTTCCAGTCACCTGGACTGCACTGTGTTGTTAACCAGCCCGGTGTATCCCACAGGGGTTTGCCAAACCCCAGTACTGAGCACTGTGTGGTGCTCCTGACAGGCTTCCTTAACATCCACCCTTCTCCAGGTGTCCTTATTCCCCGCCATTTAATCACTCCTTGCTCTTTATCACAATCTAGAGAAACTTCCACAGCCATTTCCTTACAGCAGCAAGGCCAGGAAAAACATTTGACTGAACTGTGCAACCTTCAAGCAGCTTCTTGGCTCACAGTTCATAAGAAAAGTTATCACTGGCTCCTACAAAGATCTCTAATGCAGTTAAAATATTTCTGGTAGAGAAACAATAAAAAAACAAAAAAAATGAAGTGTTTCAAATGCCTGGCTAAATTTGCTACAACAGATGAGAAAGGGCTTTCTAAGCAAGTTTATCCATGAGATCACCACTTTGTGGTGTACGGCAACAGCTCGATTAATCACAAAACTATTTGCAAGGACTTGCCAAAAAGAGAGGAATAACAGAGCAGACCCTGCAGAACAGCTCCCCAACACAGGCAACACGCACACACTCTCCATCCTCCTGCATGAGGAGCTACTCAAGACTGATCTCTGAATTGAAAACTATTTTTTTTCTGTTTAAAGGAACTAACGATGAAAACTGGTTGTGTGCTTTTCTCAAGTGGTTGCTGCTTTATTCGGTACAACCCTCTGTTTGCACAGTGCTTAAAGTACTCATTCAGTTCTTTCAAATGAAATATTTCATGTAGGAAAGAACCAAAAGAGGGTAATTCAGGTACACGGTGAGTGATTTATTCATGTACCTCCACACAGGCAGCATTCTTCCTCCAGCCACTAAACTTTATTCCTCCTTGGGAAGGATTTGACACAGACATCAAGCACAAACAGATTGCCCAGCTCCAAGTTGGAAGTACACAGGTCAAAACACACTATCCAGCTCCAAATCACCATTTTTATTTCTGTTGTGACCCTCGCCAAATAAACTTCCCTTTTAATACTAAGGGTGAGTATTCCCAGTGCTACCAGCTCCTGCTTTATTCCCCCAAAATCCTCATATCCCCCTTAGCCATCCCACTCCCCGCTGTGCAAGGATACACTGCCAGGACACCGTTACTCCAGTCAAACCCTCCAATATTTCAGTTCTACTGCCAAAAAGCAGAGTCTATAACTTCTGGTATTCAATAGCCTTATAGTATCAAAGTGTAGATGAGTCATCAGGGCAAGATTAAAAGGAACCGGTTTTTTTAATATTGCCAATAAAGAAAAAAAAAAAATGGTTTGTGGAAGAGACAACTTACAATCTTCAAATATGAGTTTCTCTTGGTGAGCTCTGCCCTCAAACGGATGGTGTCAGTTTGATGCATCAGTGCATGCAAGATCAATGTGATCCTAAACTTTGTGTCTTCAAGAAGTTATCTTCCAGATCTGCCTGGGAATTGTTTAAGCATTACACAGGCTGAAAAAAGAATAAATCAAGCCTAACTACTGAAAACACAAGTAATTCATCTGGCAAGCTGCAAACAGAGACAACCAACCATGAATAATGCAAGAGGGGTAAGATCCAAAATATTCCATTCAGTCTATTACCTGCAGCCTGAAGTGGTGATAAAATACTTGATTAAATTGGAGGGCAAAAGCTGTTCAGCGCAATTACTGCATAAATATTTCAGAGCAATTTTTCCGTTAAAGATTTGGAATCCCCCTGCCAGCCTGCATTCCACCCAAGGACACGAGGGAAGGGTAGCCTTTCCAAGGCAGAAGTCTGAGAGGGTGAGGGATGAGCATTCAAGCTCCCAGAAACCCAGCTCAAACCGCTGTGTCACTTTGCAAGTTAATTTTTGCAGGAGTAGCTTCAGACATTTTGTTGAGAAAAACCTCAATAATTCTACTTGTGGAGGGAGGATTTTAGGTACTGCTTTAGGAAAGCATCTTCCTCTTCCTCCCCCCCTGCCCTGTTTTAGCTGTTGAATAAAATCAGAGCTTAGGAAACAGATCTCACAGACCATTTAAGCTGCATTTGCCCACTCACTTCACCTCATCACTGAGCTATCCAGCCGTTCCAGGGAGCACAATGGGCCCCACAACAGAACTGTCACTTGATAATGCCAAGGTAAATCACTTAAACCAGTTATGATCCACGTTATTTCCATGCAATTTGTTTCATAGAGTAATTGGGCACAGAGTTCTCTAAGCAAATTGAAATTCTGGGGGAAAAAAAAAAACAAACCAAAAACAAACCCAACCTCTTAATTGCCATTTGAACTCTAAGGGAGGATTTTCTCAGCACCCAGCGGGGAAAAGAGCAAACCTCATGCAAGGAAAGGCAGAACCTGGTGCAGGGATCAGCAGGTGAGCCCTGCCAGTGCCTCTGGGCAGTCCTCAGGATGTGATCATGGCATTATCAAGGCATTGGGGATTTTTTCTGAAAGCCCTGTACCTGTGAGGAACGTCACAGCAACCCTCAGCCTACATTCGGGAAAGGGAGTGGAATATGTTCACTAAAGCTAATCTTGGCTTTAACAAATAGTTAACTTTCACATTATTATTATTTCTTCATCCCATCTTTCCCCCCCAACCCCAATACTTGGGATATATCTGGAAAAAGAAAAAACTCCAATCCACACAAACTCGGGTACCTTCAAAGGCATGAATGACCATGATAAAAAGGAAAATATGTTTCAGTGTGAAAACCACTGAAAGGGATAAAAAAGCTTCAGTGTAGGAGTTCAGGAGCAGCAATTGATGCTTGGGTCAGGGAGGAGTTCTCAGAGATTAAACACTAAAGAGCAGTAAGATAAATTCCATCTGCTTTTACCTAAGGAAAAAGTAATTGTTGCTAAATTTAACCGAGCCTGGCAAAACCTCCTTTCCCTATTCTTTCTAGCTGGATTTAGCAATAGCACAACAAAAATCAGTTTGGGGAAGCGTGACTTCAAATCCAGGCCATTTCAAGAATATTGAGCTTCAACAAGTCAAGCCACCAAGCAAGAAAACTCATTAAGAATAGTCAGCTTTAAATACATTCACCATTTCTACTTTATTTTCCTGAAATGCCACTCATATACAGCAAAATGGGGTTTTCCCTGCACTCAGATACATCTATCCAGCTCCCATTATCCTAACTCCCAGTTTATCTCTGAAAACACACAGCATGTCAACTGCTATGTATTTCACATACTTTCTGATTTATTTAAACCAAAGAGAATCGTAAAGACGACATTTTTATGACTTATTCTAATTGAAGTTGAAATATAAATCTCCAAGTCAAATATGTAGCTACCTTAAGGGTACTTGATAGATCAATACTCTAAACACATTATTCATAGCATTTAGGTTAAGACATGTAAAGCTGCTGCTAACCAGCTATTTAATAATAAATAGACATAAAAATTCAGTAAATGTGAGCAAAAAAACCCACAACCAGGTACTTTTGAAGCTTCCAGAAGAAATCTGGAATGATGATCCTTGTGGGTGCCTTCCAAATCAGAATATTCTGCGAAATACTGGAGAGCTGATGTCTGACTTCCATGGAAGTGACAAGAAGCAAAAACAATCTATGTTTATTTTCCATCAAGAAACAGGTCTGATAAAGATAACATGCACAAAAAAATAGGTCTTTAGGCATCCTTATCACAAAATATTCAAAGCCTGACTTCAGATTTCGACAGTCAATATTTTCCATTTGGCTTTACCTGCCTTGTGATTAAAAAAAAAAAAATAAAATGAATGCCCGTCCCTGGTTTTATTTTTAGGCACAGACAAAGCCAGGCCCTGGGGAGATCTCATCCGAGATGCTCAAGGGAATTTCCGCCGGCACTGTCGGCTCCGGGGGAGCACAAGGAGCCTGTGCCAGCTCAGCAGCCCTGCTCGCCCAGCCCATGCTGACCCATGCCTAAGGCCACTCAAACAACCCAAATTCTTCTCAGCTTGGCACTGAACTGACAAATCCCGTAAAAAGGTTCTGGATCCTCTCAAGAGACACCACTTTAAAAGCCTCTCTATGGTTACAGTGGTCAGTGGGCCTGAGCATCAGTGAGTGAAGATACACAAGCAAGACTTTGGCCTATCTTTCATAAAAATTAGTTATTTAATAGCAATTCTAGAGACTGAGCCTCATGTGTTTTTCGTCTCAGCACAAAACAGCCTCAGAGATGCAGAAATTCTTCAATTCCACCTGCAGGCACTTGTGTTCAGATCCCATCTATGAACAAGCTGAAAATCCTTGGGGTTTTGTTTTGTTTTTTAAAAGCACAGGAGTCTTGCATTGTGGAAAATTAATCCAGCTGCTACACTGCAGGACAATGAGAAGGGCAAGATTGGCTTGGTCTCTCCCAAAGGCTGAGAGCACTGAACTGCTGCAGGAAAGCATTTCCTGAACCAAGCCAGCTCTCAACAGGTTTATTTCACAGGAACACTGCTTGCCACAGGGAACAGCAAGGCATGTCAGGATCAGAACTAGACTCCCACCTGAAGCTGCCTCCATCCCAAGTCATGCTTTTAGCCCATACTGCTCCCAGGTTAAGAAATCAGCAACTTGTCCATCATTTGGAGAAACCACAGTGCTTTGCTAATGCTGCTGTGGGCAGCACCGGCCTCGTGCGACGACATTTCACGCACTTTCTAAATGTTACAGCCCAAAACCTCAGACTGTGCAACACCACCAAACTCTGCCTTCAGGAACTGCTCCTCCTTTGGCACCTTTATTGCCACACCTGGTATGGCAGCATCGTTTTGATCTTTACTTGCTCAAGTCTCACACAACCCACAGTCCCTCACCCTTCACACTAATTTCCAAGACACCTCAGGAGCTCTGTGATAAGCAAGTTTGACACAGAATCTTGCCCAACACCACAGCCAATAGGAAATCCAAGAAATCAACACCTCCCCTCCCCTCTTGGGACTACATTCTGAACAGGACTAAGAATTGGCACTGCTGTATCCCTCTCCGACTCTCTGCTGCCAGCACGTTCCCCAGGGGCTGCCAGCAGGCACCATCCATCTCATACCCATGTGAAGTGTTTGCACAGCATCCTCCCTCCAAGGAAGCTTTAGGGTGGAAGCTTCCCTGGAGCAGAGCATGCTAACGAAAGCACATTACATAAATCACGAGGTGCTGTTGCTATAAAAATGTACCGTAATTTACTGTCTTAATTAAGGAGACACCAGACCGCACTGCCAGTGACAGGGCCTGCCTCCCAACTCCTGCCCATCGTGGTGCTGATGTCCTCTGGTTTACTCAAGCTCATCCTTTTTTTTTTTTTTCTGCAGGCTGTTATCAGCTAGGTAAGAGAATCAATACAAAGTGCTGCCACATAGCTGCTGGAAGATGAGAAGTACCCTATCATCCCTGTTCACAACTTGATTGACAGTGTCTTTCTAAACAGAAATTAAGGCTAGCACTGGTGGAACTTGCCCTAACTGAGCACCATACCACTCACTGGCAGATCTTTGTTTGCATCCATCCTTACTCCCCTGTAAGAGCCACGCAAGCATCACCAAAACTGGTGGTTGGAGCCTTTAAACTACAATTTAATACAGCTAAGAAAAATCAAACCTTCAAGTACTGCATTAAGGGTTTAGAAGTATTCTCTTCTCCATGAAGGGAGAGTTCCTCATGTCAATCTTCTAATTTTACTTCTGCAAAAGAGTAGCAACTTTTAACTTCCATGTGGAAATTGCCACAAGGCTGGGTCAGACCTTTGTTTTCTCACTGCTTAGAGAAGACAAATAAATTATAAACACTCAATTCAATAGAAGTGCCACTATTAATTTGGGGCAGTGGGAGGGGTAAAACTCACCCTAGAGACCAGGCAATACATCAGCACATAAGACATGCACACAAAAGCTTAATTTTTTCTCATGAACCCCAATATCACTTTGCAATAATCCCAAGTTGTCAGCCAAATTCATCTTTCCTCAGAAACTTGCACACATTTTCCGTGAATGTCTAATTTAAGCCCTCCCTTAGGCAGGAGAAGGCTTCTCAACACTGCAATGAGCAAATCAAAATTAAATCCCTCCTAAGCACTGCAGCAGCAGAGAAGCACTACCTTGAGCTTGCTTCCCCCTCTAAGTTTAGGGTTAAAAGTACCCAAAATTAATGCCACACCATTCCCCCTCTTCCTCCAGTCCAACTCTCTGCTGTTCAACGAGCAGGAAATGCAAAGCACCTGTGTTTCACAGGAGAGCCAAGGAACTTCACTGCTTTTCATTGTCAGCTACAAGACCACACTTTGCCGGTAGGACACACACCTCAAAATTGATGCACAGCTCAAAATAACTGGAGTGAGTGGCATCCTCTGAAATCCAGTGCAGAGAGAGAGCCACCAGAGCTGAACCCATTCGTACCACCACGACACAACAAAGCAGCACAGGCATTGTCGTGCCCTCCCCCCAAACATTCCTCCCTAAATGTCACCCAATGAATCCTTTGATGCTGTTCAACTTCCACAGGGGAGTTTTACTTTGGGAAGCAGAACATGACAGGTGCCCCCAGCTGCTTTTAGATGCCAGATTTCTGGAGTAATGGTGTTTAAAGGTCTCAAGTTCTCATTGAGCTCAAACTAAATTAACACTTTCAGGGTGCCTCCACATGGAGTACAGGACAAGCCAAGGACATGCTTCTTGTGCCTCATTTCCTCTCTCAGGTAACACGCTGAGAAACACCATAAAAGCCAAACAAGGTAAGAAATTTTGATAAACTTCAACCTGGAAACACTGCTGCAAATAAATACAAAGCTCTGGCCAGCAGCTTTTCCCTACAACTCCAGTACCAGAGCCAGTGCAAAACCATACAGATATTGATGGTGAGAACTCTCCAGAGCTGAGTGTGAACATAGCAGGGCTTGGCAGAGTCACCAACACCTGGGCTGGTATTCAAAACACCCAAAACCTGAGAAATACACAGAGAAAACTGAACTGAAATCTCAGTATATTCAGTACAACTTAGTTTGAAAACACTCACACTAATTCTGACATTTCTAAAGTAATTGCTCAGTGCAGATGCTGTAATTCACTACCTGCAGGTGATACTGGTTCATTCCTGCAACCTCTTTGACACTCAGATTTGTGTTTCACACGCAGTCTTAAACCACATACAATCATATTTCATCTGCAGAGAACAGGGCTGAAATCTAGCTGAGCAGAGAGTTACAGAAAAATAATTTAGTCTCTGCAACACCTCATCAATAACGCACAGCCAACAGAGAGAGCCACGTTAACACAGAGATGGGCAATAATCTAATTAACAGTGACCTTTTTTTTGTCTTGCACTGTCTACAGGTCAAAACGTTCGAGTCGCTCTGAAAGGAGAGAGAATGCCAAAAATGGCTGTTTTGGGAAATCCCTACATCTAATAATGGCTTTAACCAGCCCAGTCGTTCTGACTCAAACCGAAGAATGCTTGACGGCTGCTATGAATACAAACGAAGGGATTTCCAGTTAATGTGCACGGCACAGGAAAGCAAATCCTCATGATTAAACACCTCCCTTCTCTCTCCCCGCTCCACAGCCCCCAAGACAATTAACGCTCCGGGACAAGAACTCCAATCGCATTGTTTCTGAATTCACTGATCAAACCAAACACGCTGACACCATCTGCTCCAGCCTCCTTATCCCACATGCAAATCCCCCTTTTAAGAAAGGAAAGCTACTTGTTAGCAGCAGGCTCTCTACTACGAATTCTGCTACTCCGGCGTGCTCAGAGAGGGAAGCGTAATCCTCTGGTTTTGCATTATTTTAAAAGGGGGTTGCTTTAGAGACCAAGGGCATCCCCCAGAACCCGACACGGGCAGTTAAGTCCCGGCTCTGCGCTGGCACAGCGACAGCCTTGCCGCAGGAGCCCGAAGGTTATTTACTAGTGGAGCATCAGCAGCAGGAGCCGCCGGTGGCCACCGATACGGAGCCGGGAACCGGGAGATATCCCTCGCTGGATGATGGCTCTGCCTTCTGCTAAGCAGGAAGAGCGATGCACAAGGAATCCCAGCCCCCCCGGCACCGAGACGCCTCTCGGCTGCGCAGATTTCCAACAAAAGAAGGCTTTGAGGATGAAGTTAAACCGCATCTCCATCCCTCGCCTGGCTCTCTCTCTCCAGCGGCCGCTGGCGCAGGGAATCACCGCTTCTGCAGGGAACTCCCACGTCAAAGCACCGGGACGCAGCTCCGCAGTCTCATTTCCCCGCCTGCGTGTTTGGGGTTCCCCTGATGCTTTGAAATCAGAGCCTCATCTCCCTGCACTGCATTTGCAGCCACGACTGCAGGGAAGGAGCGGTGGACGAGAACAGAGGGGAGTATTTTTGCCATCGACTCCCCCAGTTCTCGGCAGACCACGGCATGCCATACCAGCAGATATATTAATAGCTCTCTACACTCCTAACTCATCAATTTTCTGTTTGGAAATCCGCTCCCAGAAAGAATTACATTGCTCTGAGAGCAAAAGCAAGAAAATCCACAGAATAGCGGGAAATGAGCAAATAGAAGAGAGTGTTGACAAAGCAGTCGGGCGACTCGGGACTGCAACAACTTATCCACCCAGAAAGATGCAGAAATTCTTCACACAGAAGTGGTTTCCACGGTTTTATATGGCATAGATGGACTTCGAAAAATTAGCCTGAAATTATTAACCCTTCAAGATCCTCTGCACTCACTCATCTTGCTAAACAAAAAATTCTTCCCCGTGAAGGAGATGTATTTCCCTAAATGCATGACCCAGAGTTGTATTAACACCGAGTTACAACCGGCAGAAATCATTCTGCTCCTTCTGCTGCAGCCAAATGCTTCTACTGTAGCTACTGCTGCAGAATGGAATCGTTGTGATGTGCTAAGAATTCATTCTTTTCAGTCTGGAGTACCTGTCAATGGAATACCATCTATCCACGTGTAGTGGGGCTAAGCACTGGAACTAATTACAAAGATTGCATTAAAGACCCAACACACGATTTTTTTTTTC
Organism: Cnemophilus loriae; assembly: GCA_013397755.1. Taxonomy (NCBI): domain Eukaryota; kingdom Metazoa; phylum Chordata; class Aves; order Passeriformes; family Corvidae; genus Cnemophilus; species Cnemophilus loriae. The sequence continues at coordinate 125,005 of VZTF01000026.1, forward strand.
CCCCTGTTCCAACAGATGCCTTGTCCTTGAAAAAGCTGAAATAATCAAGCTTGAAAAAATAGAGTGTTTTTAACTACATTCAGAGAAACTGGGATGGGTAGGCAGAGCGCTTTAGTTTTGAAACACAAACAGGGATTTTAACCAGAAAAATAAAACTTAGAGACCACAATCTTTATACTAAAACAGAAAGCTCTTGGAGATGTTTCTTTTGAACATTCATGCTCCCCTGAGAAGCCCGTTTCTCCACCAGGAGGTTTAAACAAGCATTACTGTTCCTGCAGATGCTTTTCCATGGGACACAAAGGAGTGCCTGAGACCTACACTGGAATCCCCCGGGCAGGGAAAGAGCCGAGCCCCAGACAGCGTGCTCAGCTCCAGGCAGAGCACGGCAACGCAACTCCGTGGGATTGCATCAACCGCTGGCTTCCTGTGGAGCAACGCACTGGAACTCTGCAAGTAATTCATTCTGTATTAATACTTCATATTTATTTGAGCTAGGTATCTGTTCCAACTAACACCAGACCCACGCAGCGGGTAAGGGTTTCTGTTTACGGAACAACAACACTTTCACAAACACAAAACTCGGAAGTCAAGATTTCCCACCCCTGCACACCACTCACTTCCGTAAATTTTTTGAAGCACACGAGCATTCTTCACATCAGGATTTGGCTCCATTGCTGAAGCTCAGAGGAACTTGCCATCCCCCACCCAAGCTGGCAGCTCCACCAAAAAATCCACATTCATAGCACCCTGAATTTTTAGGGCTGAAGCTTTTATTGCAGACATTTGAGTGTTCACACTCGAACCACGGAGCTCAGCACCTCTCGAGCAGTTAATAGGGAAGGAAACTGAGAATGCAACTTCTCATCCCTGTTGCAGCCACAGCCGAGTGCTACAGGAAGGGGAGAGGTGAAATCAGGTTTAAATAAAGGTCAACATTTGGACTGAGAGTTATTTCAATAAACTAATCTGGAAAATCAGTCTTCACCTGCAGCCAAAACACAAAAGTATATTTTCCAATTTAAACTTGGTTGTTCATTAGACACAGGCATATTTTGCTCAGTGTTTTTATCTAATATGCCGTCATATGCTTCATTTTATGAACACCCAGGGAGAACAGCAGGACACTGATAAATGAGTAAACGTCAACCACATTTTGGATACCACATGCACAAAAAATTGCCTGGGAGGCAGGAAAGAAGTAGAAGACTTCTAATCACTCTTCCAAGAAATAATGTGTCCCTTTAGTGAAAAATTCATGTTCACAGTATTAACGAGTAAGAAAAATGCATATGCTCCACAATGAGAGAACTTCTGTCTTTAAATCAGAGGAAAAGTAAACACACTCCTGCCCTTGCTTTTCCTCAAGGCTCTGCTATAGGATTTCCCTAAAGACAGGGAGCACTTTTCCAACAGTGCCCTTCATCTGTGTCAGAGGGATATTAACAGCATGAAAGGAGAGGGGAAAGAGCATGGATTTGACTCCAAAGGTTGTGCAGGCAGCAAACCTCCCGGAGTGATGCTACACATTAAAAATCTCCCTGAGCAACACCAGATACATATACGGGAATCTCCCCAGCTTTAATTACAAGTTGTTCTCAGTGCTCTGGCACGTTCACCACCGAGCTTTAGAGCACGTAAAGAAGAGCATGGAGAGATCCACTGCCCGCTGGGTGCTCACAGTTTCACTCCCACTCGGACAGCAGCGAGCCATGCTTTTGGTTTATTGGAGGTAGCAGGGCTTGGAAGAGCAGGCAGAAATAAACTGATTTGCAAGCTCAGAGCAACCAGCAATCAAAAGGTTTTATTGAAGCTCTCAATTCAGTCCTACCTGGCTGCCTACAAATGAAAACACAGCCCCTCTCTTGCGTGGTAAAAATGGTGTTGAGAGAAGTGGGAGATTCCCAAGCCTCGGGACACAACGTTCCCATTTTCAGTTGTGTGAAAAAGGGAAATGCAAGCTACAGCCTCTTGTGACATCTAATAAAATGCCGTCTTCCTCATTTTTTTCAGGATTGCCTCCGAGGCAGAAATTCATTTAGAGAATCACCTACCTTTTCAGCTTCTAACTTTGATACTCATTTAGAAAATCTGTGTCAGTACTGAACAACCTGAAGCCCACCAGCTCAGCAAACACACGGCCACAGCCCTTGCAGCAAGACACTGTCTATTACCTTCACAGAGCTCACTCTTCACTCCCAGAGGCATTTCCACCAGTCTGCCTGGCACAAAACACTGGATTTTCCATCCAATCTCAGAGAGAGGAAAAAAAAAAAAAATCCACATTCAATTATTTGCAGTCCACACCACTCTTGCTGTAATTGCCTCTGTTAACAATTACACGCACCACAGTTTTGAACTTGGTTTTATCCTCAATTTAGAGATTTTCAGGAAGGACATGCAGGCAGGATGGAAAAAAAGAGATCCTAGGACATCTTCCCTACCCGAGCAGGAGCCCTCATGCAGTAGGTAATGTACCTCAAGGCTGTGCTGCTCCTCCTCATCCCAGTGGAATGAGATCAGTGCTCTCCAGCAGCAGTGGAAAAAAGCATTTTCCTTTGCAGAGCACAGCTGAACTGATAAAGCCACCGGAGAAAGATTTCAATCACAATGAAGGGCTAAAAAAAAACCACCCCAACCAACCTATTTATTAGAGATCTTGCATGTTTCTGCTCAACTCCAAGCTTTGAGAAGCAGGCAAGACAGACATCTCCTCTTTGTTCCCATCTCCTACGATTACTTTTACATCACACGACTTCCCTGTTTGCTGTACCAGAAACTGGAAGTTCTTTATTATCCCATCAGGGCACCTGTGTTTCAGTCAAAGAGCAGCCTCGGAATTTCTCTCACTCCCTGAATTAACCTCAGTTCCTTAAAGGTGCATGAAAGCACCACTTCTAATATTAACGTTGTTTTGTTTTTTTCCATAATAAAGTGTGGAGGTAGACATCTTTTCCACAGCAACATGACAATGAAGGCCGTGATGAGAAAATCCCAAGGAATTTCACCAATTGCTTTCCATGGTGTTTGAGACTCTGGACATCCCTAAATAGGGACAGTCCTACTGTCATGACAGCCAGGGCTTATCTCCAGCAAAACCAGCTGAGCCTCTAGGTATTAAAGTAATTAAAGTTTCCTGAGTCATTTCACAAATCAGAGGTCATTTCACCTTCTCCAGAAAAGCATCAAAAATGCAACATGAAGGCTTTCATGGGAAGGGGCAGAGGGAATGCAGGTATTTATTTGCATTATACTCAGAGCCACCTTCAGGGCTTCGTTCACCTGAGTGTATTTTAAGTGCCACCTGCTTGCAATGACAAGCAGGAGGAGTTACATCACCTTCCTGTGCAAGTGCAGCTTTTTCAGCCACAACAGGCTTTTTTTTAAATGCCAAAGAAATTCAAAAGTCTGTTTCAAAAAACAAGTCCAGAATTCTTCTGTCTTTAAAGTAATTCCCAGAGAAGCATTTGGTCAAAGGTCGAGTAAGCAGGACAAGATGAACAAGATGACCCCAGCACATCTCTGAGGATTACAGACCTTTTCATATCTCCTCAGACAGTGACTAACTACTGCCTGGAGCTGCCACTATTCTTTCAATCAAACTCAAGCCTGCTACACCCCTGATGTGAAATTTTCTTGGGTAGGCAGTGCAGGAAAAAAAACAAGGAATAAGTTGCTTTTTTTAAAGAGTTATTTCCAGCATCTTTTTACTATGGCTTTAAATGGAGTAGCAAAGAAACCAAAATATTTCAATCAATAGCTGTGAAAAAGAACACTGCATTCTGCAACACGGCTACAGGGGAAGAACAAAAGCACGGATTTCTTTGGAAATATTTACAAGAGATTTATATTTCCAAACCTCCACACGGCAGAGCATTCCAGGCCATGAGACATCCTTGTTAATGAAGCTGTGAGTTCAGTTAACTCAGACAACATCACTATAAAGCTTGATTGAACAGTTTTTATATCCATCATTAGGGAGCCTATCTATATCCAAGTGTCTTTTGCAGGAAGCTCTTCAATTTGACTTCCCAACATGTGTGCAAGTCGATCCAGAGACACTTCACACAAATTAATGCCAGCTGCTGCCAGCAGCTAAAAGATCAACCTCAGCCTGAGAGAGCAGAGGTTATTTAACCTGGAGAAAACAAGGCTCCAGGGAGATCTCAGAGCCCCTTCCAGCACCTGAAGGGGCTGCAGGAGAGCTGGAGAGGGACTGGGGACAAGGGGTGGAGGGACAGGACAAGGGGAAAGGGCTTCAAACTGCCAGAGGGCAGGGATAGGTGGGATACTGGGAAGAAATTCTATATTGTGAGGGTGGTGAGACCCTGGCACAAAGCATGCAGAGAAGCTGTGGCTGCCCCTCGATCCCTGGAAGTGTCCAAGGCCAGGTTGGAATGAGCTGAGCATTAAGATTTGCTCTTGTCCACACCGTATCACCTTTATCCTTCCCACTGCTGCACTGGCATCCTCTTGGAGCTATTCCCAGTTCCTCTTACTCTGGGGATCAACCCCATGTACCTTGAGACAGGCACACACAACACACAGCAGTGCCCAAGCAATGGGGTTTGACATATTTATAAAACACGTTGTGTAGAAAGGGAAGCACAGGAACACACACTGAATTATCCTGGTGTGGGTTTGTAGACAATTTTAGCAGCATATTTGACTAACACTGTGCATTCACATATCTCAAGGGATGACTTTCAGAAAATAAAGTTCTCTCTTCGTACATTTATGTAGGGCAGCTTCACAACATATGCTATCATCTCATTACGCTGGCTACAAATGCAGCCAAAATCTCCAGCTCTCCTACAAAGATCCTGATTTTATGGCATTATTTTCCAGCTGGTACAGGAATGTTAACTTGCAGCAGAAAAGGTAAAGCAACACTTTTCACTATTAGCACAAAGAAAATATTCAACAGAGACAGCATAAAAGTGATTCCTGTGTCATTTACTAGATCCTCATTACCCCAGTTCCCACAAATTGGGCAGTTATACCTGAGACAGCAGCAGCTCAGTGCAGTCCCAGCACCCCATTTCTTTCCTCCTTTGTAAGGCTGTTAATGAGGCTGTCTGACCAAGAGGAAAACTTTTCAGTGTTAAGGGACCTCTGGAAACCCTGAGGCCATCGTCCTGACTTTGGTGGAGATACCCTTCAACACCTTCTCAATAATTTTCTTATTAAAATACATGGAAAATAGGAACACCCACACATCGCATGACTGTGCCCTGAAGCCAAAGGGTTTTCGATTGCTCAGCTTATTTGAATATTATTTGGGGGAGAGGTACTGTCTAATTATGCAGCTAAAACTGCCAGCAAGGATCTGGCTGCTATTTTGTTTCCACCGGTTACGTACAAAAGGTCTCTGAAAGGACAGTGGGAATTAGTTTGTGGCAATAAATTAGGACAAATTTGCTGACGAATTTGAAGAGTGCCTGACTGCATTTTCAACAACTCCAGGCACTCCCTGCCTTCAGGCTCAGCCCAAGATGGCAAGAGCAGGTTAACAATAATCTCTGGTGAACTTGTTTGCCGGATTTAATAATACCTGGGATATCCAGCAGATCTTTTATGTTTGGGACAGCAAACAGCAGTGGGAAGTGCAAAGGTTATTCCCTTGTGCTGTACTCTCCCCCTTCTACCCATGAGCCATGGAATATGAGGAGCCACACCTTCACACACACAAAGCGTGTGGACATTACAGACACGGAACTGGAAAACACCCTGGATACTGCAGTTTGCTCCTGATCCATCACTGTGTGAGCAAAAGCTCTTTCCCTGATCCCTCTAATGGCCTCGCATGGAGGCAGTGTCAGCAAACCTGCAATTTTAGTTTTCTTTTCATTAGAGCTCAGAAAGCCATCCAAGCCCTTTCCACGTGATATTCCTTGGCTCCCCGGGGTTCAGCTGAACACGGAAAGCCAAGATGGAAACTATCTAGGACCGTCAAGAATGATCCCATCAGAGGGCATTCCCAATTTCCAGAGTGACTCACCCATCCCTCCTGAAGCTCATTGCTAGCATGGAAAAGCCAGCCACAGTCCAAGACATGCTCCTATAAGGTCAAAGATATCACAAGCCAAATTTTGATGCTGGGCAGCTGCCTGCCCAGTCTAATAGTGCTTTTTCTTTTAACATACTTAATTATATCTCCTGATACAGTCACCTTTTCCCCCTGCAAGGCTTCATATGGAGATGTTTGCATCTCCTCCTTCCAAGCCAGAAAATATTTCTCCAGAGACTGCCTTTTAAAGACATTTTTTTTGTAATTCTATACAGTAAGTGTCAGTAGCAAATAACACTGAGGAGTAGCAGCATATGGCAAAACATAAAGGTGGCACTTAGCCCATCAGCTTTGTCTCTGATCTAAGCAGCTTATAAAGAAGCAAGCCCTTCCATCTCCTCTTATAATAACCAGGATGGATTGTGAGATCCACTGCATTCCAAGGCAGCATTAGTGTCATCCTCCTCACTCGGTAGGTCTTTAAGGAGGAGAGTTCTGCCACGCTTTAACCATTTCCCCTGCAGCCACTGAAGTAGGAAACTCATGTTTTAAGTGACAGAAATAGTTCTGCCTCTGATTTGTTTGGAGAAATAAACTGCGTGCAACAAAACACAGAAAAATCAGATTTGGCAACAGCCTTAGCATTGCCTTTTGCACTTGGAGCTCTAGAAGGTTACCTTTGCCATGGAGGTCTTGTTGCTTTAAGACAGAAATAGGAAAACAGGCCTGATTACGCATTTTCTTCAATAAATAATGCAAAAAGCCTACGCACTCCTGTGAAGGGAGATTCAAACCTGGGTCAGTTCAGAAAATACCCCACCTACCACAGAAACAGCTCTCCCAACTCTCAGCCACACCAGCTTTGCACATCAGAGTCCCAGCTAATCCTAATTTTACTTTATCATCATTACTACCAACATTTATAATTAATGACACGCAAAAAGAACTTACCATGCAAGTCATTATGGAAAAAGAACGATAGCCCCAGTTTTGGAAAGCAGAGCTCATCAATCCCGCTGTTAGCGGGACTCATTGCAGCTCAGGTTTTACTACGTCCAGTTCTGTGTACTGCTGCCTAAAAGAAATCCTTGCCTGCTAATAAACCCACAGGGAATTATAAATCCTGGCTGCAGGAAGAGAAAGCAGATGATTTTTTCCAGAGGCAGGGGAACAAGACACCTCTGAAGGGCTCCTGAGCCAGTGACACACGGAGCTGCCGTTCTGTGCTTGCTGCTCCACGTCCTCAGGGGAGACAGGGGATTACTGCAGGATGTTTTCATGAGCTGGACATTAGTCAGCACCAGCATTTCACAGCTCTAACACGTGAAATAACTAGCTTGACCTCTGCTCCCTCACACCACCTCGCACCCTGAAGGGCGAGCACAGCGGTGTTGGCTTCGCTTCCCCCCATGTGGTGAGCACAGAAGGGGCACCACATCCCTGCTAAAAAAAGCTGGAAAGGCTATTTAGGAGAAAAGAAAGACGAGCAAACTGCTGGAGCAGCCCACTGAGGCATCTGCTTTTCACTGGATCACCTCTTCTTTATTAACTACACATTGAACACCAAGTATTTCCTGCGCCAGCATCCAGGAGAAAACTGCCAAAACAGAGCAGGCAGAGTTCCAGCAGCGCGACTTCAGCGAGCACAGACTCCTTGAGAGGTTTCCTCAAGCCACACAGAGCCAAGAATATAATGCACAAAGCCCAGCTTAGGAGCATTTATGGCGCAGAGCTACAACACTCCCACCACAGCACTGTGTGAAATGGTTTGAGGAGAGACAAACAGGACCGCAGGGTTTTTGTCAGGTTACTGACACCACAGGAAGGCCGTGGCCAGAAGGCAGTTTTCTGTTTGGTTCACCAACTGAATAATTCAGTGATGCCTTTCTTTCTAACAGGACTCACTCAAGGTTTTTCAGAAGTAATGCTCATTTCTTCCCAATTTCATGGTAGAATCCCCAAGTCCCCAGTTTTTCTTTTAAACAGCTCTTCAGAGCCTCAGGTGTTCCTGCTGGCAGCATATAGTAGAAAACATTAAAGAAAAACAGTACATGATCAAAAATAAAATTTGCTAAACCCCATGATTTCTAGGGCAACATCACAAAAAACAAGTCACCTCCCTTTTTCCTCTCAAATTCCAGCAGTTTTAGACCTCCATTTCCAGCAGGCTTGGTACCTCAACTGACCTGCTTTTTCCAGCACAACAAATTTATTCCAAAACAATTCAGGTACACAAGATCCTGCTAATTACACTTCCTCCCCCCACACACACACAGAGAAAAAGAGACTTTCTTCTTGGCTCTCAGGAGTACCAGATCACATCTAGATTTGTCCCCAGGAGGATTCTTCCAGTGAACTCATATTTCAAAGCAGCAGAGATGAAATAGCAAGATGCAGCACAGAAAACCCAACCGAGATCCCAACTGGGCATTACACCACCTATCACACTCTCCTGTGTTCCTCACACAGCACATCAAGAGCCAAAAGCCATCAAACCCACAGCCTGGAGGTGATGCAAGCAGCTGCTGACCTGGATTGGAAGCCTTGGATGCAGTGTCTGAAGCTGGGAAGTTTTTATACCTTTTTCACTCCGGGTTGTCAAGGGCTTTTTTACCTACAGCTCTGTAAACAGAGATGAAGTAATTGATAATTTGCAAAACCCTGCACAGGGACTAAATATATTAAAGTCTCCATTTGCTACACAGTTAAGTGTCACAACAGACCTTTAACAGAGTATTTGCTCACTGCACACTGTTACCTGCTCCTCAGCATCCCGCACCACAACTCAGGGCTTTCGGGGTGCCATTTATAATTACACTTACTCACTGTAATCAAACCCTCTTGGTATGTTGCAAATCTGTCCCACTGATGTTTTTATACAAGTAGAAAGTAAGTTTGTAGACAATCTGCTGGCTACGAAAGACTTCTTTACAAGTACCTGTTTTGATACTTCTGCATCAGCAGTGGTGTGGCCACAAGCCCAGGGTAGTGACAGTCCCCCTGGGCTGGCCCTGCTGAGGGACCTCGAGGGCTGTGTCCAGTTCTGGGCTCTCCTGGCCAGAGAGCCCTGGAGGGGCTGGAACATATCCAGGGCAGGGAACGGAGCTGGGGAAGGGGCTGGAGCCCCAGGAGCAGCTGAGGGAGCTGGGAAAGGGGCTCAGCCTGGAGCAAAGGAGGCTCAGGGGGGACCTTGTGGCTCTGCACAACTCCCTGACAGGAGGGGGCAGCCAGGGGGGGTCGGGCTCTGCTCCCAGGGAACAGGGACAGGACAAGGGGAAACGGCCTCAAGCTGTGCCAGGGGAGGCTCAGGCTGGACACCAGGAGGAATTTCTGCATGGAAAGGGTGCTCAGGCCTTGGCAGGGGCTGCCCAGGGAGGTTTGGAGTCCCCATTGCTGGAGGTGTCCAAGGAAGGCCTGGAGGTGGCACTCAGTGCTCTGGGCTGGGGACAAGGTGGGCATCGGGCACAGCTTGGACTTGATGATACTGGAGGTATTTTCCAGCCTCAATGACCCTATCAAAACACTTTGGTTCCTACAGCACTCTGCAATAATACTTTTGTTTTAAACAGTTGCAGACATCTTTTCTCATAGGAGTAGAACATCAAACGCTCTATTTTAGAACGCATCACACCGAATTCTCTACTGTGCACTCAGCAACGCCACAGTAATTTAATTTTTTGTCCATGTCTGCTGATACAGGCACAGCAGTGCCCAGGCAATAGTATCTACTACGACTTGCACAACTTGTGGCACTCCCAGAACCACGATAAGCCTCCGACACTCCTGCCAGCACAGTGCATTATTCATCAGATCTTTTTATAGATACGCCCGCCCAACAACCAAAAATCTCTTGCTCTCAACACTTCTCCCTGGATCTTTTGCTGAACAATTTCTAGCCAAGCTTTACAAAATTGGGAAGCTTGGCTAAAAGCACCTATTATGTGTAGCACTGTGAAAGAACCCAAAAGCCACAAGAAAGCACTGTAAAATCACACAAAATCAGTAAAAGCATCAAGAAAGCAGTTTAAGAGACGGAACAAGCATTCTCTCTAGATGTGCACCAAAGCACACACAGGCAAGGAATCAGTTCCCCAATACTCTTCTAGAACATTCTGCACACATTTAAAGGTGTAGAGGCTCCCTGGCACAATTCCTCTGCAAAGCTTCAGACTTTCCACTGATTCCACCCAGCAATAAACACAACCTCAGCAATATTGCTTCTCATCTCATCCCCACCCTTTCCCTGCAGGAAGAAGACAAAGCTTCCAAAGAATAGCAGGTCTCCCATGTCAGCCAGAAGGAAAGTGCAGAGACTGAAATATCAGCTATCATCTCTAAAATATGGGTCATCATAATCGCCTGAGCAAAAAAACTTCATAGCAGGTGGACTGGGCAAAGCTCAAGGAATGCAAAAAGCCTTTCCTGCCCTTTTAATCTGTGCATGGAAGGCCAAATTGACTTCAGTATTCTATTAGGTCACAAAGCTAAAGAATAATCCATGTGTGAAGAAACTTCTTACGCACACACAACTAAAAAAAGGTGTGAAGTGAACAAAATTCCTTTCCCTCTGTAGGGGAGGAGAACAAATTACTCAGCTGTGGCCACATACCAGGAATAAATGTTCCCCGCTTTTTGGGAAAGCCTGTCCAAGCCCTCATCACCTCCCTCAACATCCCAAGCTTCTTCCAACTTTGCTATTTAAGCCTGAACTAGGGAATACAGCCATATGGGGGGAGGAATAAGCAACAAAAGCAGCAGAGAGTAGCGCTTGAAAAAGCTGCCACCCCTTTCCAAACACACGACACGCCAGCAGTTACACAGAGGGAAAGGAAACAGAAGTGTTCTCCGTGGCAAAGATAAACACTCTCTCCCAAAATCCTCTGTAATCAGGGCAGTAATGACACAAGGAAACAAGGATGGAAAGAGTGGTGACAGCCTAAATAAGGAGTTACAGTCAGGCACAACAAGTGCAATACCCAAAGGTTAAGTTAAAGGATCGCTGGATTAAGGCATTTGCCAAGCAGCCACAAAAATAAAAAACTGAAGAGATGGTAGAGCTCCACCTGAGAAAAGGGGTAGAGAGGGTAAGGGCTGCTCCCAAATCACCCAGGTTTCTTGTACACTGATGGCCCAAAGCCACACTCATGCCACGACACTGAGCTCAAACTGCTTCACCACAGGCCTTCACAAGGCCCTTCAAAGTTCAGAAATGCCAAGCAAAAAAAACAAACAAAAAAAAAATGTAATCACACAGTTATTATTTCTACACATTCCCACAAATATCCCAACCTGGTGCATCACAGAGGCTTGCAATGCAGCCAGTGGAAGGTGCCACTCCAGGGGAGCCCAAAGTCCCAATTTTGAGTTCTCCTTCAAAGGTCAGAGATATTTACTGTTGATACCAAAACAACATTAAGGTGCCAACTCTCATCTCAAGCAACACTCAGGATCCTTCATCACTTCAAATTAGGGTGGTGCTGCATGACTGATTCCGACTTTTGAGATATTGAAATTCATGACAACTTATACAGAGTCCTACCAGAAATACTGACCATGTTTCTCTCCTTAAAACCTTTTTCTCAGTAGAAACATTTATTTAAATTCAGGACTGGCAGGAAACCAGAAGGTTCTCTGCTCTTCAGTGCTGACAGGAGCTGTGTTGGTCTAAACAAGGGCTTATTCCCTGCACTCTCTCCAACAAGCTGGCAGTCGTGAGGTTGCAAGGATGTTTCTATCCCATTTAGGAGGTGGAAGGGTGTCAACATGAAGATTTTTCAGTAAGAGCAGACTAGGTTACAATGTCAACAGAAACGAGAAGGCAGCATATCAAATTAGAATGACATGGAGGAGAGAGGGGGGGAAAAAGGAATCACTGTTGTCACATGCAACACAAAGGCCACAGAGTATGAGTGGGAAAATCATCACTGAGGGAAGCACAAAGACTGAAGACACCAAGATTTACTCCAATGCAGCACCTATTTGGCACAGCTATAGAGAAACTATCAAAATTAAGGCCCACTAGGCTCAGCTCAAACAGTCAGGAGGTTTCTGTTCTGCCGTTTTGGTGAAATAAACAGATTAAAAGGTTGGGAAGTTACTGAAATGTGCATATTGAAAACAGCTAACTGTAGGTTTTGCTTTGTGTAGTTACCAACACAAAAGCACTTGCCAAAGTATTCCCATGCAAATATCACTACAGGATTTTGCAAATAACTCTGGCTGTGAGCTGAACCCGACTTTGGCTCCCATCCTCCTACCTGAGCACAGGCATACATCACTAACTTGTATAGTAATTTCCATGGAATAAACCACTTCAGAGGACTTAAACACCTGCCCAAGAGAATTCCCTTGTAAAGAAACAAAGCAGAAATCAGGATCAACATATCTTCAACCCAAGAAACAAAGTGCAAACCAAAAGGAAAGAAAGCAACAGGGTGGTGTCACAGCTAAATATTATTTGTTTATTGCCCTGGAGGGACCTTGGCTCCAGCCACCCCAGCAGTTCCACCAGGAACAGTTTGCTTCCTCATTGTCTAAACAATGACAGAAGCCACTGGATTCCAGTTAGACTTTGCTCCCAGTAAAGTCTCTTAAGGGACACGTCGTGCTGCAAGTCACTGAAGACAAGATGCTCAACTTCCTTGATCAAAATGCCTCATTAGCTCCCCATCTGCCTCCTTGGTAAGGGACAATCCACCAATTAGAAGCAGTTCTGGAATCCTACCTAAAGCCCTTATGTCATTTCAGGCTATTCATAATATCTGACAAGAGCTTCCCCACACAAAGAAAAAAAAAATTACATGCGGATTTCTTTTTAATTCAAAGCTCAGCCATCAATTAAGCTGCTAAGAGACAATTGCAGTGTCTCTCTAAAAAGTCCTCAGTATCCAGGATTGCAGAGTAAGTCAGCATTTAACTCCACGGCAAGGATATTCCAGCTTTTAAAAGCTCTAGCAGTCGGATTAGGAAGTCTGGGGAAAAAAAAAAAATTAATCAAGGGTTTCCTACATGGGGACAGAAGCAAGAAAGCAAAGCCAAATCAAGGCCACTTTGGTTCAGAGCACCCTAACTGAAGAATTACATCAGGCTTAGCATCACTGACAATTCCAGAGGCTTAAATTCTGTCCTGACACCACAGTTGACTCCTCACTCAAAATTAATTCATCATTAGAGATGACCCACTGCCATGAGACATCAAAAACTCATTACAAGCTATAGGAGCTGGATGCTGCAGGACTGAATTCAACCTCGTCTTTAAGAGGTTTTTCCTTCAGGAAGCAGAAGCTCAAGTTGCAAGATTAGTCATGCTTACAAAAGCACAGGGACAGCTCCACACACCCTGCTGAAAGGGAAAGCCCAGGCTACACAGGGAGAGTGCTCCAGGCTCTCCTAGACAGGAAAAAGCCTTGTCCTCAGCAAAAAGGAGAAAACAGGATTTTAAAACCTCTCGGATATCGTTGAGCCATTAATAATGTTTTTTCCTCTATCAAATACACCATTTAATCAACAGGTTCTTTTCTTGCCTCATTTTTTTTTTCTGTAGACATTTGTGTTTCACAAGCACCCCAAATCCCAGACAAATTACCATTTCGAATACTCTGTGTGTGTGCAGATACATATATAAACTTTAAACTACCACTCAAAATACTGTCTGGGTACATATATATATCTGAAATGAAGGCTGCAAATTTGCAAGCCCCTTTGTCACCGTGTTTTCTACCAGCTCAGAAAAAGGAATTCCCTTTACCTGGAGTGAATTACTAAGGCAAATTTGCTCCAAGGGAAAGGAAGAGCAGGTTTTGGTCGGTCTCCTAACATTTGTTTTCTCTAATCATCCACGTGTTTTCCAAGGCTTTACAGGCGAGGCACTGCATTCATTTCCCAGCGCTGCAGCCCTCTGGCTGCACTGGGAAGAAAGTACACGAGGACTTGAAAGAGACTCCAAGCTCCAACACCTGAAAGACAACACTTCGTACATCTGCACTGCTATTTCATCAGTCTCCCACTGCCTGTCTCCTGCCTCGCTCCGTTACCTCAAAGGAAAGGGAAATTAATTACTCCAAAGCAAGGAAGACTGGATGTGTCAGAGCTCCTAATGATATTCAGGTACCTTCCAAGCCAGCGTGCTCACAGACAAGTCATCTCACAGTCACAGAGGGGTGGGAGAAGTAAAACACCCAATTAAGACCAGATGAAGGCACTTGTTCTCTCCTTTAAGTAGGTGCAGCTCACTTCCCAATTACCCAATGCATAATTACACCTAGAGGTGCTTACTGTCACTCTGGATCTGTTCTTGCAGTGAATTTATTTTGGCAGCTCCATTTACACCAATGGGCTTAGATTTCAAGTTTTGGGATGTGTTTTTCCAAGTGCGGGGGATTACAAGAGCGATCAAGCCCTCACGCTCCCGTTTTAAGGCTAATTCCCTTGGGTTAAAGGCTTGCAGTTGGCAAGATCTTTCACTAGAGGAGGCAGAGTTTACATTGATTTAAAACCAGTGGGTCACTGCAGTCAGTAATTCCTGCAACACCTCCTTCCCTCAAGGAGGGCTGCCTGGGCCAGGAATACAAACACGTTCTTTAAACAAAGCAAGGCTTCGATCCGGCCATCACGTGCGTGCTGGAGCGCAGATACCACCCCTAGCAACAACTCCAGTGAGGAACATTTCTGTCCTACAGCCCAAGCTGGTGCTTTTCTGCAAGGTTGAATCTGGCAAAACACTTGCCAGGCACTGGAGACAGGTTAAAAAGAAAAAAACAAACAAAAAAAAGGAGGTAAGCACCTATCAATTCAAGTCACTTACAAAGCAGACCAGCTCATCACTGGCCTTGACTTCACCCTTTTGACAGTTCAAAAAACTCCCAAACAGGATATTCAAGTAGGGCTGAGAAGCCAATCACAGGAAATTAATTTTATATTCTGCTAGAGGGAATGAGGCAGCTTCTTTCCAGCTGAGAGCATGTAATTATTTGGCACCAACTGGCTCCATCTCAGAAGCTTCGACAGCAGCTGCACGGCCCCTTTTGGTAGCATAAGTTTGTTTTTCCTTTGCCTCAGATCTATTGGTTCTCCAGTTCTACCAACTGCCTGGAGAAATACAAGCTCCCAGGAGGATTTGAGGTCACTATGACACGACATTCTCTTCCATGCAAATAATTTTGCAAACCACCAACTCCAGCCGCTGAGGGCAGGGCAAGGCCAGCGCCACAGCACAGCCCAGGCTGGATGGGACCTCCAAGACACCTGAAGCTGTTCTCTTTTACTCCAGCTTTAACATGGAACATAACAGCTCCAAATATGTCTAGCAGAGTCTGGAAGGAAGAACATCTGTCCTTATCTAGGGATGTGACAAATGGATGGTGACCACAGCTTTTATCTCCCCGAAGCAGGACAAGCAAGTTAAAAACCCAAACGCCCCGTTCTTAACTGTCCAGTGAAGCTCAGTTGAGCCTACTCAACTGCTTTTATAAAAATATTGTTCCACTGAAAGAAGGACCTTCTTTTTTTTTTAAATAAATGCTGTTTAGAAGAGATTTATTGACAAGATTATTATTATTAACAAGATGCGGCCAATGACAGCAATGTCTCATTATTCTATGTACTGGTATCATTTCCAGAGCAAATTCCAAGCAAAACTCTGAGAGCAAACATTTTTTCTTTTCAAGAGGGAGACTCAAACAAGGTTTCCTGTCCAAGATATTTAGAGATGTCATTATTTTTCCAAGCTGCCTCTAATGAGTAATTTGAGGGGGAGGTTGTTTTTGTTTTGTTTTTAGAATCACAACCAGTTATGGCCTCTCTGTAAAGAAGAAAGAGGAATTCACAGCAAGTAGTTCTGGTGCCAATATTTCGAAAATAAGCAACTTGCATAATCTTTGAAGCATTTATATGGAAGCTCTCCTTCAGAAAGAGGCCTTTGATGATGCTGTGGTTTTGACAGCAAGATCCTTATATGGATTCAAACCACACGAAACATTTTATACAGAGCATGATTGTAACACTGATCACCAAGAACATGCTGAATGAATGGAGGCCAGAACCAAAGAGTTCGTGGAGGCCTTGGGGTTCCTAACTTGAAAGTTTCATACCAGGAATACCAGAGGACCTTGGCAGAGCTGTTGTTCTTATTTAGACACACACTTTTTCCTGAGAACAAGCTCTCCCTGCCAAAAGAGCTCCCAGCCAGGGACACTCCCAGTGCCCAGAGATCAGCAAGGAGGGACCAAGGATGAGGGGTTTGTGCTGCTCTGCAGAAGCTGGACACCAGCTCCCAGATAAATGAACTGCAGCACACATTTCCTGAGTATTTATAATGGAAGCAAGATAAAGAAGCGCCATATCTAAGAAGTGACATTAGTGTGAACAGGGTGTTGCATCAGTTAACCAGGCTGCGGTGCCCTGACAGTGTGACAACAAAAATCTCCATCTGCTAAAGCCACTCAGCACATTCAGCTGCACCTAATCTTTCCTTCTCCCTAGAGCCTCCTATCCATGACAGGCTTCCCGTGGCTGAGAACCACACGTACACCACGCAGAGCTAAGGAGAACAAACTTCTGGCAACAAACTCTAGAGAGCAGCCCCAATATTTCAATTTCTCTGCAGCTTTAGGAAGAAAATGCAAGCTGAAGATTTGGTGTATTTATTGCACAGCAGTTGTGCTTCCCAAACCTCTAGGGAGAAAGCTGGCTGGAAAACATGAGCACTGGCACTAGCAAAACACCCAAAGTGCCTGCAGAGTTATGCACCGTAGCTGCTTGTGCTTCCCAGGCAGTCCTCCTGCTGGGAAATAGGACAGCATTCCCCTTGTTCCCAAGGGCTCAGAGCTCCCATGCCAAACGTGGTGTAATTCAAGGAGCCAGCACAGGGGTCCTGTAAAGCACACTGAGCAAAAAGGAAAGCTCAGTGTATGTTTTGACAGGCTCTGAACACGAGCTCATGAAATGGTCAAAAATTAGGTAACAAAAAACTGTATTCAGAACCACTCTGGAAAACTTCTGGATTTCCATTATATTTTTGTGCAACACTACATGAAGCTCCACTGAACACCAGAGCAAGACTGCCATAATTAATTTCACTTGTCAACAGTTAGATGTGGACATACCCCATCTCGCTGAAATCAGAAATGTAATTTACATTTCCTTTGTCACCTGTTAAATCAGAGACTATGCATGAAGCAGGATTAAATTGCGTTGTTTTTGCCAAAAGTAACATCATTATTATAGCCACAGGGATTCACAGAGGAAATCCATTCTCCACAGGATTTTTTTCTGTGAAAATGATGCTAAGCACTTAAAAATTATCTATAATACATAGGTGTTTTGCATAAACTTCCCTGCCTGGGTACCAAATTTGAACTGGAGAGCTCCAGCAGGGCTCAGTAGTAAAATCTGATAAATCTTTTCTGCCTATTAGGAGAATATCATATGCATGGCAACCTCATGCTGCTAAAGGCTTTGTCCTGTCTCAAAAAAAATGTCCAAAACCAACACTTGCTTCCCCCAAACCTGGAGACCACCTCAGTCTAGGAGGTTTCTAGGAGCAGCAGAGGAGGAAGGAGAGCAAGGAGCAGATCCACAAGGTTAATTCAACAGGATCCTCCCGGCTGAAAGCATCCGCAATGTTCTCAGATGTGCCAGGCTTTTTATTTACAGCCGCTGCAGGAAGGCTGGACAGGGACAACACAAGTACCAGAATTCCTGCCTCAGAAACCCAGAGAGCAGCTGATGTACAGCAAAAAGCAAAAAACCAGTCAGGAGCCACAAAACTGAGGGAGGGAAGCAGCTGTGGTTCAGGCACTGCGCAGCACAGTCACGTCAGTACAACTTTTCTGTCTCTCAGACGACTCCATTACTCAGAAGTCTGGATCCATCTGTTCCCATTAGAGTGTAAAATGCCTCGGTGTGACCCCTGCACAGCTCTTTATTGCCACACACATCTGTTCCTCCTCTAGTCAGCCTTCCCAGCACAGTAACACACCCCCCTCCCCAGACCAGCTATCAAATACAAGACACCAAAAGATGAAAAGCACCCTCCAGCTGGCAACCGTAGCCTCACCATTTAGTCCACATGAACTTCTAGGAAAGCACATAAAGCAAAGTGTTTGAAATAGCTTGCCTACTTCCAAGGTGCTGCAAAGGAAAAAAAAAAAAAAAACTAAAAAAAAAACCACCTTCTCCCACACAGCTCTTCTGACTACTGCAAAATCCTGCAAAACCTGAGTTAGGCTGCAGCCAGTGGGGAGCACTGACAACTCCTGCAGTGCTCCCAGGCCACCAGGACAGCCTGTGCTTCTTGAAGCATCCAACCCAACAGCTCATCTCTGCTCCTCTGTCCAACAGCTTGGTAACTCCCAGTCATTACTGCCCCTCACAGCACCCTCAGACAGACCTCTGACCACTGCCAAAGGACTGGAGACCTCTGAAGAGGGAGTAAAAAATCAGACAGATCTGGGAAAGCACAGTCGTCACAACTACAGGGGACAATAAGCAGGTAAATAACCCACCCAGGAGCATCAGGTCAGACTGGTGCAGCCAGGGCACTCATGGCAATGCTCCCTCTGATTCTCCACGGGGCTTTTAAGCTCTAAATACCATTCAGTCCCTGGATAGAATCATGGAATGGCGTGGGTTGGAAGAGACCCTAAAGCACATCTCATTCTATCCCCTGCCAAGGGCAGGAGCACCTTCCACTATCCCAGGGTGCTCCAAGCCCTGCCCAACCTGGCCTTGGACACCTCCAGGGATGGGGCAACCACAACTTAATGCTCCTGATAGATAATGAAGCTGCCAAACTCATATTCCACATACAACCCTGTGTCCAACATCATCTGGCTTTGCAGTCATGAGCAACAGGCTCGTTGAACAGAGCCAGACTCACACATTTCACTGGTCTCAGTCTGAAAATTAAGCTTTTCACAGACAGTTCAGGATGGCCCTAGCCAAGCCACATCCCTCACCCAAATCAGAACATTTCTGCAAGTAGAATTTATCCCAAAGATTATGGTAGTAGCAGGGGGGGCGGGGGGAATGAACAGCAGCACTGAAAATCAGAAATCATGGTCACATATTAATAAAATTGCACCCAAACTCTCACCCATCATGTGAGGAAAGTATGTTTGGAACCTGTCTTGTATTTCATGAACCCCTCTGCTCCAGCTTTGGTAGACCTTGACAGAACCTCCAACAAAAGCTGGAAACCAGAGCTGATGACAAAGCTGCTCTCAAATCATCAATACCTACAATCCCTCACTACCTGTTCAAAGCACACAAGGGGACGCACCAGGAGATAACAACCAACCTGTAAAAACCAAACCAACCCACACAAGTCTGGACAGCCTCACACTATTTATAGACACACAAATATCTCTACACATTGATAAAAGTCCCTGATTTTGGTAAATTTGCAAGAGATTAGGACTGTAGGGGGCTAAGGCAGGACACATGCTGCCTGCCCTTCCCATCCCAGCCAGTAGCTCCAAGGAGAGGCCCAGGCTCACCTGTGATCACTGTTATTACACAGACTTGAATTATAGATGTCTAATCCTGCTCTTAATTTAAAAACTACAGAGAAATCCCTTTCTATTACACTTACATTTACACATGTTTCCAGGGGCAGGAAAAAAAACCCAGACAATGCCTTGCAGGTATAAACATCCTGCCCAGGATCAGCAAGATCTACAGACCTCAAAATCCCAAGGAATAATTGACTGGTGCAGTCCTAACAAGTGCACAACCACAGGTATTTGCCACCACCTTCCTCCATATGTTTACCTGCAAACAAATTGGGCATTGAAATGAGAGCATGGAGCAGGTGAGCTTGGTTCCATCAGCTTTACAACAGGTATTTGGAACCTGTTCTCCAGAGCACGCTGCCAGGTTTATATGGACAGTTGACATTAAAACTGTGTGATTTTTCAGGTGATAAACACAGTTCACACACCAGTCCCTCACAGCAAAACCAAACTGATTCTTAGCTTATGAAGATATGGATAAAGTTCTCCCAGGTTTGACCTTTGGAGGAAATGATCTCAAGGGAGCCAAAAGGAACTAAGCACACTTTTTCAAAAGCCACTCCATCTGCTTCCTGGTAAAACATTTTCCTCTCCAGAGATCGCCATGTGAACTGTGTTTATCACCTGAAAAACCACACAGGTTTTGCTTCCATTTTGAACAGGTCTGATACAGTCTGTGCTGAGGGTTTTAGTGGGTTTTTTTTCCCCCCTTGCTATGTGTCTGTCAAACTGAGCAAGGTGCTCACTTTGACCCGAATAAAGCAAAACTGAGTCACAGCTGAAAAAGGCAACATTCCTTATCTGCACTTATCCCACCCCATCAGGGATTCCAGCCTGCAACACCTCAGTAAGGAAAAATAACAGGAAAAAAAAAAAAAATCTCCTGTGTTTGTAAACTATGCATTACCCATTCAAAATATAAATGTCGTGTTACTTTTGTGCCAAAACAGACTAAGGTAAAAGAAAACCACTGTGCATCTGTAATGTCAAACCCCAGTCTAACAGTAGGACAGCACCTGCAGTTTGGTACCAAGAACATTTATTTTAATCCAACTCGTGTGTCCATATTCCCACCTACTGCCAAAATCTACCACAAAAGCCAGGTAGAGTACAGTGATTTTCCAAAGCATTTTTTGTTGTTTTTGTTAGTTTTTTAAAATAATTTTTGGGGTTTTTTTTTAATAATTCAGAACAAGTTCACTGAACAGCACTTGTCCCAGATACTTGACCTGCTATAGAATATCAGCCAAGTCCCTTTTCAATCAAAGCAGACCACGGACCTAGGAATAAATCCACTTTAGACAAGCCAAAAGCATTAATTCCATTGGATACTGGAGAGTATTTCTTGCAGTCTGAGACAGGAACAGACAAGCCATAAGACACAGACCACCACCTGACAGGCTTCTTCATGAACTCCACCCCTAACACCTGAACTGGTTAGAGACGAGAGAGAGGTCAGAGGTTCACACTCAAGGTTCTGTGTGTTTCCACAGGCTGAAGTGGGTGCACAAATGGTTTTCTGCTCAGCCACAACGGCACAGAACCGAGCAACAGACTCCCAGTTATCCAAAATGTACAGCTGGTACATAAATACAGGCCCAACCTACAATTTCAGGCTATCGACAAAAACGTCAGCACACTCCCTGAAATAAGCAAGCCAGGGATGCCCCAGCAGCAAAGGCAGTTCAGGAGGGTGCAGGTAGGATTAATTGTCATAGTACTCAAAGGTTCTACAAACGGCAGGCAAATACTCATCCAATAATGCCATGAATGTAAATCCATCCTCCTGCACCAGTCCTCCTGCTCTTGCTGTTTATAGCCTCCAGCAGAAGTGATGGAGCTATAAAAACTCCCTCATTACCACCTGCTCAGCCTTCAGTAAACTGAATATCTTCAAAAGAGGAAAGACAAATCCACCCCAAGAATGTACATCTTGCCAAACTGGCTCTGGCTGACGCGTGTGAGATATTCCAACAAAGCATTCTCACCACGGAGAATGCAACTGTGCCTGGGCTACAGGCAGAGGGAGGAAAGCAGGAGTCAGTCCCAAACTAGGGAAGCTGAATTTATTTGCCATTACATTATTTTTCATTGGAAAAAAAAAACCCACGAAGAAAAAGCAGACATTCAATTTGTTCTAAATCATCTATCAGGTCAAACACAAGAAAGGTGAATAGCTTTGATTGGTAAAACCCAGGCTGCTGTTACCCAAGACGTTTTTCTGCCCAGCAAACACTCCTAGCTGGGAAAAACTTCCAATTACTTTCTCCTACTGGGTTGCCTGAATTGAAAAAAAAAAAAAAAAAAAGTGGTGTTTTGACACCTTCAGAGGAACAGACCATCAGCTGCTTTCAGCATTCAGAAGCTTAACAGCCATCTAAGGCACTGTTACAGCCTGAAGAGAGACAATTATGACGAGAATTCCCCTGAATTTGTCTAAATGCCTACAAAAGGAACACTTTAAATAAAAGCTTTCACTTGGGCAAATATCCAGCCAGTTCCTCAGCAAGACAGAGCTCTAAAAAAACAATTCCAGGATGAATGTGAGTTATTAGACTTAGAATTTTTTCCTGTACACTTAAAATCTCTCATGCAAAAAGCCAGAGGCCTATGATGAAATGAACTGGTCTCCACATCGACCTCATTCAGAAATGCCACAACAATTTCCCTTATCAGCAGATAATGAAAAACCTATAAAATCCCACCTCAACCATAATAATTCATACTGCCTTTTCTATGACTACTCAAAAATTTATCAGTCATTGCTAACCTTAAAAAAAAAAAAGCAGATTAATGCTGCTTTTTGAACAAATCCCATCTATTTGGTCCCAAATTATTTTTCAGTCACACTTCCCAATTAACAGGAAGATACATCCAGTGTAGTCAAAACCTCTTTGGATTTTGGTGCAATTTTTCAAGTTACTTTCTGACCACATTCACAGCTCACATCTCTGATGGAACTTTAACAACAGGTATTTTCTTTTTGCCTTTCACATGTTACGTAAAGTGCCCTGGAAGTTCCTTACCATGAACAGACACTGGAACTTGAATCAACAATCAACACATCTCTAAGAGCTGAAATCTTTACTACCCAAGACTTCCAGGTTTTTATTTTCATGCTAGTAGACAAAAGGGTGAAGATCAGGATGATAAAATAGGAAAGAGAGGAACAGAAAGATGCCAGCAGAGAACAAGTAACATGGCAGGAGTGGGAGGGAAGTAGTGAAAAACCTCATTAGTCAGGCAGGAGTTTAATTAAAGTGTGGAAACAACAGCATTGCCCAGCTCCAAAATGAATTACTTGGGACTAGAAGTATCCAGCCCCAGAACTCAAGCACTTCAAGGCAAATGAAGATTTACAAGGCCTTAAGCAACCTGAAGTGGCCTTGAATCCAGCCATGCTCCAAAAAGGTGGAAGCTGCCAAGCCACAAGGACTCTCTCCAACAAAAACTACCCAGTCATGGCCAACAACTGTTCAGGTTTACAGCTGATTAATAGTCATACGGAAAACTTGCAAAATTTGACATTCTCCCAGCTTGAACACTGACTAAGCCATGATAAGGATAAATCAAAATATCTGAACTTCCTTCAAGATGATCTAATTCTCCAAAGTAAAAGTTCCCAATGTAAAAACCCACACGGGTGTACTCAGACTCCAACATATTGCCAACCAAATCACCAGCCCTGAACATGGCTTTTAACCCATCAGCTGGGATTAGTTAATCATTTCTTTGCCCATCAGAAGATAATTAGACCCAGCTGAAACTCCTAATTGGATGCAATTTCAGCTAAGAAGTTGCCCATGGTAACTTTTCAAGCCACAGTACCACCCCCTGGTACTTGGATTTATCCCAGTGCCCTTCAAACTTGGAATCATCTGTGTGTGAATTTCATCTGAGTTTTCATTCCCCGTAACTCTCAGACGGTCACAGTGCCACCACAATCATTCAGGTGCTGTGTCCCATGCTCAGGCACAGCTTCCACACTCTGCTTGGCAAAAGGAAACCTATTCCCTGAGCCCATTTTGAAGAGAGAGTATCTCCACAGCTAATTAAATCACCAATGTACACCTGCAACAGTAACACACAGTCCCAGGGAGTCACTCAGGCAGTAAACCCGGGACTTGTGGAGGCATTACTTAGAAACTGCCAAGAAATCTACACATATTTATCTTGCAAAGAACTTAGTTTTACCAATTTTACTGTTGATGAAACAGGCAACTTTGCTACTACTTCTAACAACAGGGATGGCTACTCAACAGTTCTTGGTCAGGTGATTAAACCCATACATAAATTCATTAACTCTTTCTATACAAAATTAACACTCAGTATAAGACCAGCTCATAGAGGAGCTGGATTTTCATACTTTAGCTGATAAATATTCCTGCTGCAGCAGCCATACTCTTGGTCAGTAAATACTTTAAGGCCCCATACAGACTAGCATAGAAAAAACAAGATACACACAACTTCAGGTTTAGTTGACTTGAATTTTATCATGAAAAGAGCAACTTAACATTTTTAAGAAAGCCTTACCCAAAACATCTGCTAGTGACAATGGTTTAGACTCCTGTCTCTAGGAAAAGACAGATAACCCTGCCCACATGATTTCCTTGAAAAGGTGACAGCAGAATTTTAATAT
The DNA here is from genome assembly GCA_013397755.1 of Cnemophilus loriae. NCBI lineage: Eukaryota > Metazoa > Chordata > Aves > Passeriformes > Corvidae > Cnemophilus > Cnemophilus loriae. Next base: position 149,165 of record VZTF01000026.1, read on the forward strand.
TGACCTATTCATTAGCTTGAAAACCAAGAATAAAACTGACTTTGTAAACAAAAAGGAGGATTTTTTTTTATCACCACATCCAGCACACTATCACACACAATCCAAGCAGCAGACAAATATTTGTGTACCTTCGCCTTTATTTACTTTATCCGACCACTTGCATGCTTAAAAAAGTATTTCTTTTTCCCTTGCCCTACAAATATAAAAGGCTCATTCTGACCTAAGTACACACGTAACCAAGACACCAAGCTGCTTGTAAAGCTTCCCAATGTTTTCTCCTGAATTAAGACATTTTTCATGGAGTTACTACTGAAGTATAACCAAGGACACCAAAAACATCCCTGACATGGTTTTCAACTTTGTTAGGTACTCCCTCTGAGGTGTGGGGAAAGGCTAGAGGAGAAAACAACACTTGGAAGGCAAAAACCTCACTTCCCCCAGGTCTATCCTGGGGGTAAATGTTACATTCTCTCTCTACAAAAGGCTTACTTTCCCCAGTTGCTGAGCTTTCATAACACACATCCCAAGCTCTGGCCCAATATGTGACAATAGGAAGATTTAAAATGCCAGATAATTACAACACAACACATTAAGGAACTCGGAAAGCAAATTCCAGCAGAGCCCCAAAACCCTCCAAGCAGAAATAAAAGGTATCACTCACCACATGCTCCACGCCGAGGAAAAGGGAGAACTGAGGCAGCACCAGGAGAGACAGGGATGCTCTCCCAGCTTTTGTACCCTGCTCACCACTCCCCCCGGGCCCTGCTGCAGCTGCTCCTCGTTAGGCTGCTCCACACCCAGCTGTTCCTCGTTCCCCAATGGGCACAAAGCCTCTCCAGCCCCTGGGGTCAGGTGGGAATCATCCCTTCAAACCCACCAGGGTGGGGCTGCCATCCTCTGCCCAGCTGGTTCTGATCTGGGCACTGAGCAAAGCTGCTGAGGGGACACAAAAATCCCCCCTTTGGGGGGCCATTGTGTTCCCCATTGTTAATTATTTTTAAAACCAATTCTTTTGATACAGGCTGGGAGAGCTGGAGCTGTTCAGCCTGGAGAACAAAAAGCTCCAATGAAACCTGGAGCTCCTTCCAGTGCCTTAAAAGGGGATTATAAAAAAGAGGGAGAGTGACTTTCTACAACTGCATGGAGTGCCAGGACAAGAGGGAATGGCTTCAAACAGACAGAGGAGAGATTTCGATGGGATATTGGGAAGGAATTGTTCCCTGGGAGGGTGGGGAGGCCCTGGCACAGGGTGCCCAGAGAAGCTGGAGCTGCTCCATCCCTGGAAGCATCCAAGGCCAGGTTGGATGGGGCTTGGAGCAACCTGGGATAGCAGACAGTGTCCCTGCCCATAGTTGGGGATGGAATGGGATGGGTTTTAAGGTTCCTTCTAACACAGACCATTCTGGGATATATTAGCAAAGCTGTTAATTGGTTTAATCTCTATCCTAACATTTGCGGGTTTTTACCTTAAAACATCAAGACTCGGTAAATAAATATTTACAATCGGACAGTGCACGGAGAAAATGCCCAGTTAAATACTGCAGTGGTAGAAGAGGCACACAATACTGGAAGAGACATCAACTCCCCTCCTTGGAGGTGCTGGAAAAGAGGGATAGCTTCCCCAGCCAGCAGCTCTGCCCTTCAAGCTCCCTGCTCTTTCCTGAAGCACACGCAAATTGCCTCCTTTTCTGCAGCAGCAACCACCCCGGCATCGCTCCCTCGCATACAAATCAAGCTCTAACCCCGGTGCTCCAAAGCACAGCCCCAAGTGAGATCTGACACCACAGAGACACTTCCTAAAGCTCAGGAATGCAATAGTACATTGGAAGAGGTCATTATTTTTTATGGCCATGCTGCAGAAGTGGTATTTTTATGGCTGGTATTATCAGTTAAAGGAAAACCGCTCTGGAAACACAGTTGTATATTAAGTGTTATGTATCTATACAGAGTAAATGTAGCACTAATTACATTTTTCTTCCCCATTTAGCGGCATTAAATCAAAATCCATTCCTACTTATCCCCCAGGAAGCCACACAAGCTGCATTAAGACACCCTGTTCCCAACCAGCCCAGTGTCCATCTGTTTGCAGGATCCTCGAGTCAGGGATGCTCACCAGCTGAACTTCCTTCTTCCCAGCTTACACTTGCAACAAGAACCATTCTGCAATCCCAAAGAGAGTTTCCAAATAGGAACAAATAGCAAGTTTAATGCCAGAGGCCAAAAGTCCTCCGAGAGGTCCAAGCAGCCCTTTTCTTTGGAAGGAGCTCACGGTCACCACTCAAAGGGCAACAATTCCTAGAAACTAAATATTTACTCACAGAAAACCTGAGAGAATCCCCACAGCTGCCTCAGCCTTCCCTGAAAAGCTCTTCTGCATCCAGACAAGGAAGGATTCATAAGGGCAAATCATCTGCTTGCACAGGAACTGCAAAAATTCCTTCCTCTGAGGCCTCTCAGAGTTACCCCGGGGCCACCCTGCAGTTCGTGCCTCCCAGTCCATGCTGATTTCTCCTGGAGAACAACCAGCTGCTCCTTCTGCACGCCTTTACTGGCACAGGGACATGAAAACACCAGTTTTTGCCATCCTCCAACCCAAACATTAGCTTTTCCCACAGCAAACAGATATAAATCAGAGCATCCTACAACTGCGACCGCAAAATTGGTGAGGTTGTGTACGGTCCAGTGTTTTCAGTTCCGTGATGGATGCCTGGCAAAGCAGCTCTTTGCCAAAAAACACATTCAAGGAAACCAAGAGAGGGCAGAAAAATCCACGGTGGCCCTAAAACTCAAAAAATACAAGTCAGTTTCCACTGTCTCGGCTGTGAAATAATCAGCAAAATGTAAAGCAACTCCGAATTCAGAAAACTACAAGAAAACCGGAAAAACTTTGATGCTGAAGCTCTGCTCAGTTCACTGCCAGGGATTTGTTAGCAGTATCCATTTAAATCTGCACTCTGCAAGATTACTGTCTCACTGACAGTAATTCCAGATTATTTTTCTAAACTAGGATAATCTTAACACAAGCACAGTAAAAAGAAGATGTTGGTTTGGAAATCAGTTATCTTCAAAGGTGTCTTTTAAAAATCACTTTCAACCTATTCTGAGTGAAAACTGCCCCCAGAAGTTTGAGGTTCCCCCAAAACCTCTCAGTGGGAGTCCAGGAATTAAGAGTGGAAGCAACAATTCGGTCCTAAAATTATCATCCAAGGTCTGAAGGAGATGATTCAACCAACTACGCTCTAAAACATGGTTGTTCACTTTTTGCTACTTCACTTGCATTCTCTTACCGTTTTTTGCTAACTATTGATCAAAAAATTCATTTGTAGAAATGTAAAACCATGCAGAGAGGGATTAATGGCTTGTGCTGGGTGAAGCAGACACTTTACACCTCTGCACGTTCTGCTTGGGTTTGCGCCTTAGAAACTAAACTTGGTGGAAGACGGAAGAAAAGGGAGAGGACAGGGAGAAAGTTATTTACCACTGGAGGCTCTGCAGTGCTAAATCAGCACATTTTATAAAATTCATCTTGCCAGCCACTGCTACTTAGTCCTACTAAGAAATAAAGAAACAAGCAGCTTCAGCAGCAAAGTGGCACACGTTTTATTCAACTTGATTATTCTAAATCCTACCTGAATATTACTTGAAAGCTTTCCTATAAAGGAAATCCTTTGTGAACACCAGCTTGACAAAAAGCAGATGATTTGCACTCTCACAGGAGGGCATCCTGAAGGCCAACATCCCCATCTCCCCTCTCCTGGACACAAGGGTTAACATACTGTGTTCAACCTCTGAGCTTCATAGCTCCACGCTAATTACTGTGGAGAGGGAAAGGAAATTAATGGCTGGTCAAAGCTGTGGGAAGAAATTAAGACGACTCTGTCTAGTCAGAGCCTGGGTATTCTTCCCCTACCAGATTATCTACCTGGAAAAGCCACATCACAATTAAAGCTGCAAACAGCAATTATAACTGTTAAAAGTTAAGACTTTTTATTAAGGCTGTGCTCCCTCAGTCTCTTTTGAAAAAGTGCAGTTAATATCCCCAAAATGACTTGGTAGTCTTCTTTTCACAGCGAGGATGAGGGGGAAAAAAACCCCTATTGCAAGATAAAAGCCTTGGCACAGGGTAAAAACTGTGTTTATCATCATGGGTATGCAATTAAACAAGGAGGGGAAAGTAACCTTGCAGCAACAGCATTAGAAAGACCAAGGGCTGAGCAAGAACAGCATCTTTGCACCAAAATTCCCAGAATATGAGTCAGGAATACAGAAGTCACTGAAGTGCTTTGATGTGCCTTCAAATTCCTGTACTTATTACAATAATAGTGATAGATGGCAAAGTGGAATATGAACAGATGACAACAGCTCAAGTGCATCCTATTTTTCATCTGCTTTCTTCCCACCCCCACTATTTTTGATTGTCTGCCTGCTACTGTCCTTTGCCTTGATTTTGGGAAATAACAGCCTTCCCAGGGAGTCAGTGGGATTTATTCACACGGATCAGCAAGCTACCGAGCTGACTTTGAATATCACACAACTCGAACTTCATTAGCTGATTTCAAAGACGTGAAGTTATTATTCCTACAATGTCCTTTCAACTTGGGTGATGCTCTTCAGACCTACAAGGAAATAGGCAGATATTTTTCACAGCGAGAGCTGGAAGCGTTTTGCACTCAGGTAATATGCAATAAATCAAGATTTCTCTATCAAGAAGTTGCATGGATTTCTCTCATGTTTATGTACGAGCTCTTTGTGCATCTCAAACAGGCTAGAGCAGAAGTTGAGGGACTCAGCAAAACACCAGAGCAGCAGGAGGAAGATACAGCAACAGCAGCAACAAAAAAAATACGTCTTTTCTTCTATTTTGACTGTTACATTTCTTCAGACACCAGACTGAGGTAGATCTGGCCACAGGAAAAGCCTCACATAACTCAGTGATCACCAGGACTGAAAATTAATATTAAGGTTCAAGCAGCACAGAGATGAAATCAGAGCTGGAGAACTGTGGCTGTAAACACAACCCATAAAATTCAAGTTTAATCACTTAGGGTTAAATAAGTTTCATGCAGATTACTGCCAGTGGTCAGCCAAGCTGCTCTCTAGCAGCTCAGTTATTTACAGCTATTAAATAACTGTATTAAAGTGTTCCAGAGAATGCTTTTTCCGAGGCAAATCATGGCCAAAATAATACACATTTTAAACTACCCCGTGCTCACAAATGGCAAAAAAAAAAGGAAATACACTTGAGAACTAAACTAGTCTAACCTTAAAACAACTCATGGGATGCTAGTTGGTATTATAAAAATGGAAAGCACGACAATAGAAGGCTGAAAGCTTTACTATTATTTTTCTATTAGTTTTCTTTAGAAAAGCTTGGAGGAGGCAGAGTAACAGAGCCGGAGCACATTAACAGAAATTAACAGAACACAGTCAGAGGGGGAGTTTTGGGGGGTGTTCAGTGGAAAGGAGGTAAGGGCTGACTTAACTTTTTAGCCGAAGAAATCGAGAAAACATGGATTTGACACCCACCCAGTGGGGTCTCCACGTCCCCTGTGGGATCGCGGGGCTAGGGCGGGAATTCAGCTTTCTGCACGTGCCCGTGGGCCACGCAGTTCCACATTCCCAAGGCTGTAAGGAAGCTTGGAAGCGTTCATGAGTCAGAATCAGCTCCTGAAGGAGGCAAGCAGAGCTCTTGCAGTGCCATCAAACCCATGCACCGGCTACTGCGGATACACAGGGAATGCGAAGATATTCCTGTCACGTGGCGATGTGGATTCCATCTAACATGGAAATCCACACAAATTATGTAAATGCTGCCCTGAAAACTACTGTGGTACTTTGACATTGTAATTCCAAGAACAAACAGCCCTCTCTGGTGCGCTCCATTACATAAAATGTCAGGCTAATCATAGCAATTCAGCTTTATGAGTGTTGCCAAATGTCTTAAATGGAAGTAAAAATGGGAGTTTGTGTTGAGGATGAGTCAGTTACACACCTATCCCTCTACAAAAGGACAAATGAAGAAATTAATTACATCTGACTGACCACAACAACAAACAATTCCTCAGGAGCACAGAGTGCTTGCTTTAAATCCCAAGAGCCACACTGCTCTAGGCTTAGGTGTTCCTGTCTCTTCCTTTCCACTGAAACTGGAATAATTCAGGGGACAACCTCAAGGAGTACGGCTGGATCAAGCTGGAGTCTGATCACTGTTCAAAAAAACCCCGAATCTCTCTTCTGAGCCACCAAGAGCAGTTTTTTACTTCCATGAAGAAGTAGGTCACGAAAGCAGCAGCTCCACCAAACTCCCTGCCCCAGATCCAGAGCCCAGTGTGCTCCACACAAACTGGAGCTGTGTGTTACCAGTGCGCTCGGAGTGGGAGAGGGGAGGGCATCCTGCAGAGGATGCAATGTGTGTAGCACTGACTGCAAATGGAAAAAAACACAGTTCAGCACGAGCAAAGGAGCTGCTGCGTGCAGAAAAACTGAATGGTGTGCAGGGACAGCCACCAGAAACAACCCACCTTTGGGGAAAGATGAAGAGGAAACAACATCTGTTGAAAACGTTATTTACAAAACAATTCATTTCACAGGTGCCTGCATAGTATCAATGCTCTTCTCAAAATCCTGACTTCCTTGCCAGCTCAAAAAACCATATCTGTGTACTGTCATATCCTGCCCTGCTCAATCTAGCTCAATAATGAGGTACTTCGTGAAACCGTTTGTTTAAAATTACTCTCTCGAGCACTAAATGCCAAAAGGAAATATGGAAATGGTCACTCCCACACACACGAGTGAGTGGCTGATTCAAAACCGTGATTTGTTTTCCATGAGAACGTGTGTGAATCTGAGTCACGGTCTTTGTCTTCGGACAAAATTATCCTTAAAATAAAATTCACCTTAGCACTCTCTTCAACTCTGTGGTCAGAGAAATCCATGGCTTTTTGGCTTCAGACCAAAGCTCTGTTTTGAACCATCAGCTTCTCGTTACTTAGCAATCAGACTCGAACCACCCAGCCAAGCAACGAGGAACGGATGTCTCAGCACTCGCAGTCGTTTCTCTCCCCTCAAACACCACGGTTTCCAGGTTCAGAAACAACAACAGTCCTCCTGTGTGATGCAGGGCAGTGACCACAGCTGGAACAAAAGCCAAACCCAGAAGGTTTCTAGGCAGTTCATGAAACACAAGGACAGCTCATCTCGAGGAGAGAAAAATTTTTAATGTATTCCCTTAATCCAGAAGGCAGTATCTGGATCTGGTTTCATTACTGGCAATACACACTGCTCATGAAACAACTCCTCTCTCTTAACAGAAACACTGGATTTGGTTCCCTTGAATCTCTTACACCGAAATCCAAGGGAAGGATCCCACTCTCCACTTAAATACAACACCCCCAAACTCGGAAGAAACCACACAGCGCTGTACGAGTGCAATTATCCAATCTACTCAATATTTAGACAATGAGATTTCTGTTGTCACTGCCTCAGGAACAAGTCCCTGGATAAAAGGAATAGCCTTGCAAGAGGCTCCCGCGGGAGCCCTTTGTGCTGCAGACACCCTCACGCATCACAAACATGCCAGGCTCCACCACCCGACCAAACCTTCAACTCACCCTTTCCCCCTCTGCAGGAAGCCAAGAGGATTTCCCAAGTCACATGATAAATCAGGGCATTTTCATTCCAAAAAAGGAATCACATTTTTCTCCCCGTGGGAAATCTCTGCAGCTTTTCAGTTCACTGTTATTTTGGGGAGAAAATAACTTTTGCTGCCAGCTTTCCCTCCCATCTCCCCCCTCGCCCCCACTCCCACTCCCAGGAATCTTTGTGATGTTTGGGACAGGTTTCCAATTAATTTAAATTACTAATTAGAGGTTGCTGCTGCACTGCATATTCGTGGTGTGTGAGTTTTGTCTAGGAGCAGAAAACACGAGCAGGACATGGGATATCAAATTATTCTCAGTGGCAAGCATGAATAATGACAGAACAGTATCCATGCAGGAAAATTTGTATAGAAAAACCATCATCCAGACCCCAGATATTTCTTTTTAACACACAAGTTGAAAAAAAATCCCACATCACTCCTGTGCTATCTCGGGCAGCCCATTTCCTCTTAATATCTTCATTTGTCAGAGCAGTACTTAAAACTGTCTTTTTTGGAGTTGCTTTGCCAGGCAGAAAACTCATTCTCGCTTAAATCCAAACATCTAAGAAAAATGACAAGGCTAAATTATGAGGATGTATTTTTAAAGAATGGTTGAAGTGGAATGAATAACTATTTCCTCTTACAATAATCTGTCACAACTAATTTCCTTCCTACTCTGATTCCATCTCACAACCTGCACCCTGGCCAGCAAACATCCTTTTGCTATTTCTTCTGCAGGTTTCAGCTGCAAATCCAAAACAGCTCAGCACCATCAGGAGTCAGTTCGGGCAGGAGAAAAGAAGGGTTTAAGACAAGACTGACAGAGCACAAGACTGACAATCACCCAGAGCTGGTTTTTATGGTGGTTGCTCCCTTGTAGATCCTTCACAAGTTACATATCCAAGTGAAATTTGAGTTTTAATTATTCCAACAGGCAGTATCAGAGATTGAGAGTTTCCACACTGCATGGCAGTCCTTTCCTCCTGGGGGAGCCACAAAAGCAAATTGCTGAAATGAGCTCTACATTTCCTAATTCCTTAAGAGCTGCCAAGAATGCAGAAGAAGATAGTGGACATGCTCTGTGTTTTACATGAGACAAAAGCCATACCCCACAGGCTTGTGCTGCTGGAAACTAATTCCACATCACACTCAAGTGCCACATAGTTTCATCTTCATTAAGATGACATCTCATTTTGATGACCAATGGAGACCTTAATAACAGGGAGAAAACCCTTTGCCAAATCTTTAATAGCAGAAGCACAAGTCGTTTCATTTTCAGCATTAAATACTCAAGGACAAAATAGCCCTTAAAGCCTGATTGCTGTAGTTTGCACTAGGAAAGTGAAAATACGGTGAAATCCCCATCAGCAATATCACAGGTGGCCTCTCATCCTGAGAACACTTCAGAAATAAGGAGTATTCCCCCACAGTGAGCACAGAGAACACAGTTTCATCTAGTTTCAACAAATGTCAAATTTTTCAAGTACAGTTCCTCGTCATACCAGAAGCCACAGAAGCAGAAAGCAGCAGCTGGGATTTTAGGAAGAGTGGCTGACCACCACGAACTGACACTGCAACAAATGAATACTTATTTTTAAAAAAACCCAAGCCACTCAGATCTAAAACAATTTCTACATTTCCACAGAACTACAAACAGGAGAATAATTTAAATTTCATATTTAAATCAGCTCATTTTATAGAATGGCAAACCGGTGACTCATAGCACAAATCAGAAATGAAGTCATAAAAGTTATGTTTCACTCTCCAGACTGGGTGGGACCTAATCTCACAGAAAGCTCTCTCTTTAGGATGAGTCTTAAAACAGCTTTAGGAAAAGAACTTTTCTTCTTCTTCTCTTTCCAAGACTTGTCTCTGGCCAGGAGAGCTATACCCCTCCTGTCTGAGCACAGCTGAGAAACACTCCCTTTGTGAAAAAAAAAAGACTGCCCTGAATTTTTTATATTAGTGACTGGATCAACTTGATCATGACTGTAACTTCCTTTCCCACCATGGAGCCTAGAATCAAAGTCTTTATTATTTCCATGGGATAAATAATAAATAAAAAATGGTAATATTATCAAATAACTGTCAAAAAAAAACCCCAAACCAACATCTAGTCCTCTTTGTATTGTGCTCCTCTTTCACACAGAGAGAGCCCTGAAAGCATGTTCTCTGATTTCAGCCACTTTCATACATCCAAAACTATTTGCTGGTCATCCCCTTCGAAGCTTTTGTTCATGAAAGAAAAGAAGAAAAAAAAAGCACACATTTTTAATCATTCCTTGGAAAATCACAGTCAGCAGTATGCCAGGTCAGGAAAACAGCAGTACAGTTAATTAAACAAGTCTGCCAGCTCTCCATCCTCAGCAAAAACACACCCCACAGTCTTCCAAGTCACTGCCTGAGCTCTCGGAGTGCCAAGCTTCACCTGAATTTGCTCCGAGAGCTGGGCGACAACAGGGCAAGAAACCGTAGCTTTTGTGACAATGAGGGCTTCAGGTGGTCCCGCAGGAAACTGTGACCACACTATTGAGCTACAGCTTCTCTGGAAGTCAATGCTGCATAGGAAAAAAACCCACTAAATACACATTGTATCTACGCTGAATAAAGGACAGCCGCAGCAGGATGTCCCCTGCACTCTCCTCTTCAGGCTTATCCCATCTTTCCTTGGCACAGAGCAAGATCTTTGCAGGATACACTCTCCACCACATCCTCAAACCTGGGCCACCTGCGCCAAAATCCTACCTGCCTTGGAGGGTGGATCAAGACAGGTAACCCCGGTCCCCATCTGGAGCAGAAAGAAAAACCTGCGGGTTGTCCAATACCTACTCAAAATCTGGCTGCGGCTCAGTTGGGTTCCGTTTTTCCTTCTTAGGCTTAGTAGAAGGCACCAGGAGTCAATATTCCTGATTTGCCCAGAACTGCCAGGAGGAACTACCACAGGAATGCCACATGCAGCCAAGCCCTTGATTTTCTACAGGTATTTTTGCACCAGCTGATTACATTCCAATCCAACATAACTCAACACCTGGCTACAGGCACCGGGAAACGCAGTAACAGGAGCCTCTAATCTCGGCAGGAAGAAAGCCACGAGGATTAGGCATTCAACACACAAAAGCAGAGCATTTTATTTAAGCATTTTGTCTACCACCACGTAATTGAAAACCATTTATAGCTTGCTTCCTTGTGAAGCTTTTCCAGGCCTGCTTCCCAGCCCCACCGCACCTCAGCCCTCGGGAAGCTGACCCTCAACTTCCACAGCACCTGGAACAAGCAGGAGACAAGGAAAGGCCTTCCCTGGCTCCGCTAAGAAGTTTCCTCTGAGGAACAGCCCCACTTTAATTCTCTCTCCACGCTCCTCAGAGGGCAAGCTGTCTAACAGGATGCGTGGCCTCCCACCCGTTCCCCCTCACACCACAACCCCCAGCCCACTCCAGCGCTTTCTCCACTGCAAACACAGCTGGGAACTCTCCCCTCTGCTCCTCTGCAAGGCTTCCTCCACTCTCATGCACGTGTAGCTGAACTGGGAGAGTGCAAAGAGATGCAGCCTCTGATACTTCTGCTCCAAGTCCATTTATTCAGCTCTGTTATATTCTTTCAACGTTATGGATGCCCAAGCCCCACTTCCTCCATGGTTAGGCCTCCTCACCCTGCCCGGCCATCCTGAAATGTACCACACCACCACGCTCAGAGGGGAAATCTACAAATATCAGTAAAAACTTCCTTCTTCTTGCTTATCCCTACTCCAAGATCAATGAACCAACTTCTCATTCAAGTTTCTTGCATCCCCCTCCCCAGATCTCTCACCCCTTGTGCTCCTGTTTGGGACAGAACGCAAACACTCATGGTCTGCTCCCTGAGGGATTGTTCCTGTGGGAACATCTCCATGCTGAGCCCACTGAGCTTTGCCAACTCCCTCAGGTTTCGGAACCCTCAGGCAAGCTGTGAATGTTTCATCCAAGCTCTATGTCTCCCAGTACTACTGCACTCCCAACCGTTCCTTCATAATCCAAGTATTTGTTCACGTTCACCTCCTCGCCCTCTCTCCCATTTGGTGTTATCAAAACCTCCTCCTTTGCACTTCACCCATCTGGAGGAGTTTTTTGTTTGTTTTACAGCACTGTCCTCTCACAGCAATCTGGTCTACTGGTGCAGTTTCTTCCAGCATTATTTATATTGCTTTTGAAAGAACTCATCCATAAGACCATTTAGCATTTCCACCCTATTTCAAAGAAAGCCCATTTAATTTATCACCTCTGCTAGAAACCAGCCATCCTGAGAAGTATCCAAGTAGAATTGATGGTACTAAAAAAAACACTGCACAGACACACCTGATGTAATCACTCTATTAATTACACCCATATTATACAAACTCTTCTTATGTCTTTCCTAATGTAATCTGTGGTCTCAGGCAGCTCGTACATTCCAGTCCCATCACAGAGCAGGATCCATTCTTCATCAGCCATAACCGATTGATGTGAGCCCAACCTGCCTTAAACCACCTCTGATAAGAAAGACTGAAGAGGCTTCCCAGGAAATAATTCAGCATTTCACTGCTCTTACTGTCAGTAAAGATTCCCAGCACCTAACCAAACCCCTCTGCTCACACTGTGAGCCCATTACTTCTCCCACCCGACACGGATTTGTCTGGTTTTCTGCTTCCTCTTTGCAGCAACATTTCCTCTTGATTTTTCTCTTTATTATGAAGAGTTCCAGTTCCTTTAATTTCTCCTTGGAGATCATTTATTCCAGGATTCAGCCGCTCTCTGGTCTCTGCTCTCTCTCAGTGGTCCGCACAGTTTCTCAAGTGCGGCGTGAGGGAAAGGATAACTCAGCTGTGCTGTGAGGGGATAAGGAGGCACATCACAGGTGATTTTTTTCACATCTCCTTTTTCCTGCCAAAAGGAGCTGCCAGGATCCTGGATCCCGACCTGCTCGCACCCGATCTCTCGGTTCTCAGGGATTCCTACCAAAGCGACCTGCGCACAACCTCCCTGTTGAAAAAAACCCCAAAAACTAATGACTGCAACACCCCAGCCAGCCAACAACCAGGCTGCCAAAAATCAAATAGCACAGCCCAGCTAAAGCCAGGAGGGCTTTCTAATCACCAGTCCCCAGGACATGAGCAAAATCCTCCTCCTTCCCCAAGCTCCTGAGGGAGACAGCTCTGACAGCAGGATTTTAACATGCCCACACCTCAGTCACGTCCGCTCAGTATCCCGGGCAAGCACAGGAGATTCACGGTATTTTTAACGGGTTTTTTTTTATAATTTTCTCACACATTTACTGCTACACTTAGCCCAAGGCATGAAACCAAGCACGAATCCGAGTCTCTGTTAAATTAATCGCAAAGGTCAATTTAAATTTAGATAAATACGAATTATTTGCCGGGGCCACGCCTCTAAAGGAGACAGCTCGAATGTTAATCACAGACGCTGGAAAGGACATTCCACACCTGAGCAGGTGCCGGGATTAACCCCGCGGCCAACACGGCGGCACAAGTCACACTTCGCACGTGGGAAGGGCCGCGCTGCGAATGCGGGACTGCCGGGATTGAGACACTCGACACCGACGGAACCTCCGGCATCCCCTCGCTGCCAAAACACACCGACAGGGGCGGAGGAATGAGCGGCATCCCGAAGATACCGGGCACAAACAACTCTTTAAACAGCACCCGAGGGACCACAGCGATGTATCCGCTGCTCCCGCGGAGCTCAGAGCCCGCTCCGCCGCCTGATTAATCCACAATTTCGGTGGCTCCGCGTGGTTCCGTGATTACTTGTTTGGAGCCAAAACAAGGGAGCGACAGGTGCACACCTCGGAGAGAAGCTCTTTTACAGGTAGCAATAAAACAGATTGTGGCAAAAGCCAGAAGGATAGCCCAGGTTACACACTGTTCCCTTAGTTTAAAAACAAAAAAAATAGGGAAAAAAAACCCTCCCGGTATTTTTGGCAAGTCTTTCGAGCTCCAAGGCGCAACCTGCTGCCTTTACAGTTTTTTTTCCGCCCTGAGACACATAGGAAGCTGTGTGCTGCCAGTCCCCTCTTTTCCTGGCAAAGCCAGCAAAGAAAAGGGAGCGAACAGAGCCCGGCTGGCTTTGCCCCCCCCCCTCTCCCACCCGCCGCACCGACCGGGATTTGGGAAGCCCCCCGAGCGCCTCTCCCTTGGCTGACCTTGAAGGGGGGCGGGAAGAAAAGGGAGGAACAACAAAACCCGGGGGAGAGGCGCTGCGCTGCCCGCTCGGGTCGGAGCCGCCGCTCCCGGTCCCGCTCCCGGCGGGGGCTCCGCGCCCCCCGCGCCCCCCCACCCGCTCC